>JANRGW010010874.1:0-65161 GCA_024733675.1 Psilopsiagon aymara
GCCCATGGCAGGGGGGTTGGAACTGGATGATCTTAAGGTCCTTTCCAACCCTAACTATTCTATGATTCTATGATATTGAAAGGATTTGCAATAAAACTGTGAGAAAGTAGACTGAAGGAAGACAATCACAAACAACACCATCATATCATGACCATTTCAATCATGTGCACATTCTCTAGTAAAAGAAAAAGCAAATTAATATTGCTGTATGCTAAATGAGAACATCTCATCCACAACGTCATCCTTTTAATATGGGACCAATACCGAGAAAGCTGAGACAACAGTAGTTGTTTGTATTAACACACTACTGCTTTCAGAAAATAATTTTTTAAAGGTGCAAGTAGAGAAACCTTACGTCATACAGGCAGCCTAGACACATCTCTCTCACTTCAGTTAACAGGGTATGAACAGCCCCAGCTAATTAAAGAGGTAAGTTGCCTTGATTAAAATACCTGAAGGACTATGATTCCCTCAGGTATTACATCATTTTTGTAGTGTAACTCTACCAAAGCAAACTATAATCTTCAAAACTGGAAAATATGCTCATACAGTGATTAGCTGCAAACATGTGATTACTATGTTAAAATAAGTCATTACAATGCAATGACATGATATTTATGAAGTGGACCTTAGGTAGCAGTGAAATAAGTGTAAAACGCAATTTCTATCTCTCACTATTTCATGCTAACTTCTATTACATACCACTCCGAGTCTCATCATAAGGGTAGTTTGCAACGAGATCTCCTCCATGAAGATTGGCAGAGAGCACAAAGGGAATATCCATAATCCAGTGAATGACACCTTTTGTTTCAGGAGCAAGCTACAACAATATAGCATTACCAGCAGTTATAAATTGGTAATTCAACACAGAAACTTACTCAGTTATATACTGTGGCCTTAATTATTACCACATATACTGTGAAGACATTTAAATGAACAGCAGTTTTATTTTGGCTTCAGAGAGTACTGACAGTCCTTTATATCAGGTTTATAATTATTTAAGTAGATTAATATAAGTCTAAAATTGGTGTAAATTAGTTTAGAATGATAGCACAAATAAAGCAATCTCAATCTTTTACAAAAAAAAAAAAAAAAAAAAAACCTACCAAATTTTGAACCAAGGAAAATAAACTAATTCAAAACAAATATTGGTAGGATGAAGTATGTTCTCTGCACAGAAAGCAAAATTACTTCACTTAAAAATTTGAAGACAGAAAATGGCTATTAAGGCCACAAATCCATGGTACTGCAGTCACAACACTATTTTCTAGAACCTCCTCTGAGGGTAAACACAACAAGATAAAAATCCCTTCAGAAACATACTTGCGTATTTAAGGCTAAAGCTTACCAAAAATGCATGTGCTGTATGTGAGGATATTAAGCGATGTAATTAAGCACAATATGCAAGAGAGTTTCTGCAAATGGTAAAAATGCAGAATATCTGCAAGAATTGCTCCAAATCAAGGGAGAAGGCTGCACAATCTCTCACTTTAAAATAAAACGTTTTGAGTGAAGAATTTTCTAAGGATTAAGCAATATGGATCGAAAGATTTTACTACAATAATCCATTTTGACAAAACCTTTCAGAAGCATCAGATAGATAAATTTAACAGAATGAACAAAGTGTTTAGAACCCAAATCATAAAGACACAATTCTCAGAGGTGGCTACATGCCTACTTGCATAAGAGATGGGCATGTAAGTCATCCAGCATTCAGCCCCTACTTACTTTAGGATTCTGGTCCACAGCTTTTTTCATGTTTTTCAGTAGATGGTTGTTTGGGCCACCTTCTTTCTCATTAACATAGACTATTCTATCAAGATCAGGGAAATTCCGGTTTAGATCTATCCCTTGGGCATTGCTTCGACCAACAAACCAGTCTTTAAGCTCACCGGGCTGAATAAGGAAAAGGAAAAAAAAGAGAAGGGAGATGAGTACATTCAGCAGATTACGTATCAAGTCTTGTATGGGTGTACTTAGCCATATAAATTTGAATCATGGGTTTACTTCCCATGTTCTCAAGAATTAGAAGGGATCATGTGACAGTAAAAACTTCTGAAGCACCAAGAGCTGAGTCACCCCTATTTCTCCCTAGAGCTCTGTGGGAACAAATCAAACCTTTGTTTCACTGAGGGTCTTGGAGGAGAGGATCATTCACATAGTGGCAGATCTGGACTAAAGATGGGCAAAATTACCAGCAACATCAGATTTTTCAGTGTCTGCTGAGGTTTTCCCCTGAGAGCTGGTTTTCTCCAATTGCATCATGCCTATGGTCCTGAATTGCAGACTTCATTTTCGTGAGTCTCAGAACAGCTGTAGATTTATCAGCCAGCCACAAGGACCATTTTCACTCATTTCAAAGTTTCTTTAAATAGCTTCAGGGTAAAGAAGGCCTTTAATCTTTATTTACTAGATATTTTTATTCCTATGGTGAATATCACCTATGTTCACTGAAATGGTAGCACAGAATAAAGATGCAAAGACAATTTTTGCAAAGTATTTTCCTTAAGTTGTTTTTCTAAAATGGTTTTGGGTTGCATTAAGGAAATGCCTTCAGAGAACATAGCTTTCCCTAGCGTGTCTCTAAGCTTTCAGTACACTTTAAAGTAGGTTTACTTTGGTTTTAATCTTGGGGTATACTGAGTCTACTGTCACACACTGTGTACAGGATCAAGATAGTTATAAGTTAGAATAACAGTGGCACTAAAACAAATTGCATTATAAAACAATATGTAACTTGCAAAGCAACACGTAAAAACAAGCGTCCTTTGACTAAGGAGCAAAAGTTTCATATATTACTATAGAATCTCTACAGAGAAAGATTTCAAAGTAAAATCATGCACCAACTTCATGACAGCTTCTGCTCTGTTGCCACGAGAGGGAGACATATGATCAAATATGGCTTAAAAGAAGGCTGGTCTTGGGGTTTTTCTTAAGACTTCACAAGTACCAGTTTAATAATGTTCTTAATAAGACTTTACTTACTTAATCATAAATAAGTAGTCACATAAAAAGATCCAAAATTTATATATTATTTCAAAAAATAAATATACCTTGCAAAACAAGAAATGTCTTTATTTTTGTTTAGAACATAATACACACTAGAAGCTGTATATTACAGGGTCCTGTTTGCCCTCTGTTTGCTAAGTATACACTAAACACACTGCATGTTTCCTGACTGAGTCAACATCTTAAAATACATGCTAAATTTTCTTGACAAATATCTTAATTAACATACCTCCTGCCAAAAATTTTAAATCAAAGTTATTCATGTTAAAAAGATGGTTCTCAAAGTTTACTTGTTTTGGGATCAAGCTCTGATGAGTGTGAATAATCCATGTATGTGCATTTACATGAGGAATTTTTTAAAGGAAAGATCAACTTTCCCTTTTTTACCACTTTTGTAGCATCATGTATTTCTACAAGTTAGTTGTTTAGGAAGCAGTTCAGTTAATGAACTGAATAGAAATTCAGTCAATGAAAGAACGTGCATGAAACATAAGCATCATATATTTTAAAATATAGTAAACTCATAAAAGAGTCATCTATTTGCTGAAAACCCAAGCATGAAATCCTCCTCGTAAACAGAACAAGCCTACTGTACTATTAGCAAATACTTCAGTTATGTTGTTCCATTCAATGACCACCAAGATTTCACATATCTGCAAAACTGCTAATCTAAGTTGTCATTAATATGTTCTAAGGTTGGTACAGATGTTGATAACCATTCTGATATACGTAGCCTTACAAACCTGGGATGCTGCCTTCTCAAAGCCATCTGGGTTCAAAGACGGCATGATATGGATACGTGTACTATGGATCAAGTTGATAATAGTTTCATTTCCTTTCTGGTATTCATTACACAAGTACTGAGCCAGGAAGATGAGCAACTCCCTCCCGACAGCTTCATTTCCATGCATATTCCCAACATATTTAAATTCTGGCTCTCCTGCAAGAAGAAGGAAGAACATGCATTAGAAGAACATATAAAAATCACTCACCGACTGGATCCCAAGATGTGGGTATTACTACAACTGGCCACAGGATCCCCAGGAAGATACAAACCTCCTTCAGAAATGTAGATTTAGTTTTTTAATAAACTTTGGCTAAACAAATAGCAATTTATATTCACTTATTTGGCAAAGGCAGAGAAAGAATACCAGAGGACAACACAGTATGCCAAAATAAATGCTTAACACTGCTATTAACACTGCTATTGAGTAGCTGAGATCTTAAGCAACTGATGTCTCAACACTGCAAAAGATTGTCTCCATTAGGTTGGTTTCAAATATATAAGCTAACAGAACTTCTTATCTTTAATGTTGTCTTCAATATAAGGTCAAGCTGATAGCACTACACTTGCATTAAAATGCAATTCTGAAATTGTTAGTAAACAGCTGCTGATCCTAAGGATCTGAACAATCTTATTCAGCAAATACTCTGCAGATACAGCACAGAACTTGTAAAGTAAGTGCAATAACTTCACTCATACAATTAATCATTCCCATTTAACACTTCAATAAACAGCCCAGTATTAAATATATGCTTAAATATCCCAGTATTTTAATGGAATATATTGAATATTTATGCATATATTTAACGTTGTTTTAATATATATATTAGTAGTAATATATAATATTCAATGTGTAATATGCATCCAATATATATTCTATATTGAGAGAACATATATAAATATGCTAACCAATTTTCCCAATTGCTCCTTAGTCTCATTCTCATAACCACAGACATAAAAACCACACAAAATATGTATTCTAGAGCTGTGAAGGATTTACCTTTTAAAAGATTACATTTTGGGCCCTGACTCCAGAGGAGTTTTAGGATACATGTAAATACGTGAATAAGATTAAAAGGAGTGTCCTGGAACCACAATAAGGAATAAGCTGTTTTCTGAGTTGTTCCTTATCCTTTTCCTTCTTAAAAGCAGTTGTTCTGTGGTTACAGCTTTAATCAAACATTCTGCTGATAATATTCTCTGACTAGGTTTTAAACACACTTTACCATAGCCTTTAGCACTATCATAGGGACAAATTGAAGCCAGGAAGACTGTTACACAAATGAGACCTAAATAACTGCTAATGAAGCACAGAGCCATAGCTACTTACAACCCTTCAGTCTGTGCCTGTTAACCTTAATCCAGTGGTAAGATGCTAGCAGAGTGCTATTAATACTGTAACTTCTTTCCTTCCAGCTAAGATGGTTTTGTACATGTAGATTCATCCCTGAAATGTTTTGCCAGATAGGTTAAGATGTTTTCTGGCTTCAGTGAAATAGCTTCATTTTATCTGATAGAGACATCGCCATCACTGTGACTAAAAACCACCATTTCCTCTTTTGGCACTGAGTTCCTATTTACTGCTTCTTCTTGTCTGTTAATGCCAGGGAATGCAAGATGTCTAATCATCAAGAGTGATCAACCTGATCCCATTAAAACAGATAGATCTTATTTAACAAAATATGCAGCACTGTGCATCACATATATTCATAAGTAGAATACCCATGTATATGTATATTGGCATGCTACTCATGGGAAAAGAGCCCACAAGCTAACAGGTAAATTTGTTATTGTGGCAAATATGAACACGGCTGCATTTTGCATTTGTGGTTTTCCCTAGGACATCACTAAAGAAGCCTGAAAGAGAAATAATTTCTCCTAATTCCCAGCCCTGTGCATTAATCACCTATTCTTCTCTCCCTCTTTAAATTTTGAGGCCTGGTTCAAATTAAGAAATAGAAACATATGTTTGACATAGGGTATTGCTTAGCCCCCTCCCCAAAGAACCCTTAAGAGTGTTTAGCAGGGTTCATGGAAACAATTATGGAAGGGCTCTATAGTGAACCAAGAGCACAGCTTCATCTACAGCATATCTTCAGTGGTAATGAAGCATCTCAAATGAGCATTAAAAGGGATTTAGGAAGGTGCAAAAAGAGTCACTGCAAATATAGAAAGTCTTTCCTATGAAAAGTGATTGAAGATATCAGCCCCGTTTTCCTTAGGAAGAATAATAAAGGAGAGTCAAATACCCCAATGGTTATGGCACAAACAAAGCAGCATTTCCCTACACCACAAAACAAGAGACAGTGATTTTCAGTGAAAGGGAACAATGACCATTTTTAGACCGATAGAAAAACCCCAAAACATTACTTAAAACACAAAACGTGAAACCAGTATTCAAAGAATCCAGTTGGCAGCAAGGTGTCAGCAGAACTCCAAGTTCTGCTAGCAAGCCAGAAGCTAAAATACTGGTCAAAATGCAAACGCAGACCAACGAAAAGTGAAAGAGAGAGCCAAGTAACAGCCCTGCTTCAAAACTTAACTCTCTATTCATGTTTTAGCTCCCCTAGGCATTTTCTTACACCTTTCTCTGAAGCAAAGAACTGCATCTCCTAATAATACTAAGGCTGCAGAGAACAAGGCTGTACAGTCCATATGCATGAGAACTATTCTCTGTCAGCCCAGATCCAGCCCTGCCCATTTTCCTACTTCTGGGCACAGTATCAAAGAAATATTGCATTTCTGCTCAACATCAGAATATATTGAATTTCAGACTGTATCTGATAATTTTAGGAAAACTTTGTCATTCCATCAGTGCAATTAACATCTAAAGGAACAATGGAAGAAATGGGCTTTTCTCATATCTAAACTTTGCAGCTGCTTCAAGAGAAACAACTCCACTTTAACAGTTTATTTCAGCAGTTACAAGCTGGCTGCAAAGGAACTAGCAGCTCACTCATTAGATGTCCTTGCTCATCATGGGCAAAGTCAGAGAATCCATTCTGGAAAAAGGGATAATTCTGCCAAAGTAATTAATTATCATCACAGTGCCCAAAAACATGAGGAATCTTCCACAGGCTACTATCTGCTGATATGTCTTTGCAGTTAATGCAGCCTTATTTCTGCCTTTCTTGTAAAGGCTGCAAATTCGGGTATACCCTCTGGAAACCTTATTTTCTGAGTCACTTTTACCTGACTTCTTTCCTAATCAACTCTTTCTGCAGGACAATGTCCAAAGCTGGAGGGCAGACTGCTAGCTTAATCCAATAGAAAAACGCCCATCACTCTGCTGGCCAAGTTATGCCAGCCCAGCTGCTTGAGTTTCAGTGAATGACTGTAGTGCAGCCTTGCATCGCAGGCCAACTCTGGCTCCCGATGGAACCAACTCCTACTCCACTGCATGGGCTAATAAAGATACTTCAAACACAGAGGATGCCAGCCACTTGGTCCTTAAGTCTTAACACTTCCTGGGTTCCCTGGTCTGTTCACTGAATACATCCTGCCACACCATTTCTACAAGCTTCTGGCTTCTCTGGCAAATGGCCCACTTCATTGGAAAACCAGCATTTGACCACCTGTTGCTAGCACACTACTTAGCAAGAGGAAGAGCAGCTCTTCCCATTAATCCTACATGAGCGATTTAATGCAGACCTTAATCACCCTTCATAGGATTCTGACACTGTAATTGCCTCATTTATTTTTATTATTATTAAAAAGACTCTGTAAATGTCAATTTGATGAAGAACTTTTAAACAGTTTCTTCAAACCAGAAGAAACACTTCTGTATCACTGCAGAACTGGAGAAAAGTAACTGGCTTTTCTCATTTAATTGACCTACACACAAAAAAAGGAAAATTGTTTTAATGGATCCCCATGGTCCAAGATATGGTAAACACAAAGGAACATTTCTGTTGGTTGAACATTTAAAATTCTTGTTTAAGAGATTTTATTGATTTTCTGACAAAATATCCTGACAAATGACAATCTCATTCACAACAGCAAAAGTATGTTTTGTGTAATAACGTGTGACATTTAGAAATGCTTACACATAATTTCAGCTCAGATACAGAGGTTTGTGATAACAAATGAATAGTGGATACTACCACTTTTCAGGGCAAGTCATAAGAAATGAAATGCAGCAATCACGTTTATAAATACCGGAGTAACTCTGGTGAAACCGAAGCCATCATATCATTATGGCTCTTAGAAGGCTTTTACATTGCCCTTAGATGGACTATGTAGTGCACTACAACCTGACGAGAGATTGAGGAAAAAGTACTTTCAAATGTCATGCCTTTCTGGTTCCTGACAAACATTGTGAAATGTCACCATTTGCTTCTGTAGCTACTGTCAGCTAAGGTCTTCTGCAGTTTCTTAGGAACAGTACATACATCACTAATACTAGACAGATCATCCAATTAAAGATGACAAACCACTGCCACTTTCAGGTCAGGCTGTGTTTATGCAGTAAAGACAGTAATTTTCTAAAATATAGGGACAAAAAGTTTAGCACCTACTAATCATATATACTAGGAGTCAAGGTAATGTCATGCCACTTTTCACAGCCTAATGTCAAGCAGTTAACCTTAAAATGTACAATATTTCACTCACGGAAGTGCAAGCTGTATGCAAGAAAAAAAAATAACTACTGGTAAGTTTAAGTGCTTAATGAACTGTTCTGCAAATCAGGACCAAATACCCATAAAAACTAGAGTCCATTTTCTGCTTTCCTGTGTCTCTTTAAGGAAAAGCCAACATTGCTCCTGAAGGAATGGACTAAGTAGTTTTGACTACTAACAGTTGCTTTCCATTTTCCATGGCAATCAGTATATTTTTCTTGTAGATAAATGGCATGGAAAATCTCAGAACCCCTGCTGGCAAGAAATTCATTCATTAAATGTGATTGAAGACTTTCTGATGCTTCACATTTTTGTTAGTAGCTTAAAAATAAAGAAATTCTCTGGAGATCGACTATGTGGAAAAACAAAGAAAATGAGTTTCTCTTTTGAATATGAAAGAAGAAAGAGGGAAAGAATAAAATAAATGAGGACGTGAGATGGGAAAGTGAAGAAATTAAAAAATGTACATTTTAACACCCTGCAAACTAAATGTCCGTAATCTGCCTCAGCAGCATTTCAAAAGAAACGCTGATCTCCATAGCTTGTGTGAAAATGGTATAGAAACATAGAACCACAGTGTATAGTATTAGTTTCCAAATCACTGTATAGGCCTTATATAATTTTAGGGAGACGTTACCAAGATGTATCACTGGTCTAACCAAGCTGAAAGAGAAACTACTGGAAGTTTCACAGGTGGCTTACATGAAAGCAGAAACAGGTCAACACTGAAGGCCTTTGAAAAATCCAATCTTTCTTGCTATCAACTGGTAGAAAACACACTGAGAAGAAAACAAGAGAGAAGAAAATCGAGGCTTTTTTGGCAATCTCCTGCTTCAAAAGAAAGCAGGCATTTTTGAACAGCCATGGCTCAAGAGTGGTCTCAAGCTCCTTCTGAAAATTTTCATAATTATTTGTACAGTATTGCTTAAAAGTAAAGTTAACAACAAAGTCTGTACAGCACATTAAACTTGTAGTGAAGGCTCACAAAGAACAACTATGTTTCTTCCAGCCTTGACACATACAAAGATGCGATCTCCATTCTGCTGAGTACAAAGTCCGTCAGTTGGGCTACGTCTTTGTGTTGGACATTCAATTCTCCAGACAGATAACCTCATGCTCAAGACAGTTATTTCCACCAAAAAGGTTCTGCACGACTCAGTGCTTTCTTCATGCTTCCAACTGCCCACTCTCACCCCTGCAGTGCCAGAACTTGGCACAGCTTACGAGAAGTGGGCAAAGCATCTGCTCATCCCCTGCATCCCCACCTACAATACTTTGCTGGCATATCCCTATGTTGATCATTCCATAACACCCTGTGCTCACACTGAAGTGTGGCACAGAGATCAGTATTTCAGCTAAAGCCCACTTGCTTTACCAGAGTAGAACACGTTTTGCCTCTGGATTTGTTATTGTGTACAAACTGATGGCACTATCCAGTCAAATTGATGATGATTCTTTAAATCATAAAAAATCATTTATAAAGCAAAGAAAGTTTAGTTATTTAATCAAAACCTTTAATTTAATAAGAATCACTGAAATGTAATATGCCCCAAACTCTCATTTTGTGTAAATGTGTTAAAAAGACACCTCTGAAGGTCAAAGCGGATTATAAAAACACTAGAATTTTCAAAGTAACAAATAACCATCTGTATATACAACTGGATTAACTAGATTAGTTTTACGACCAGTTGCATTTTTCAGGCTCTAGTAAAACCAAACAGGACTTCACATTTACAGAATACATTAAAGAATTACAGCAACAAGTACAGCTCAGCTATTCTAAGAAACCAAACATGAAATGAACTGTCCTGAACCAACGTATTGAGTTTGCCTGGCAAGGTTTTGGTTGAGCCCATCAGCAACGGTAGTAAGACTAACATATTGAAGTTACTGGGGGGGGAAGTTACTGGGCAGGAGCAATTGCAGCTGAAGAGAGGAGTGAAATATGTGACAGAAACAGCTCTGCAGACAGTGATGTCAGTGCAGGGGGGGATGAGGTGCTTCAGGTGTCAGGGCAGAAACTCTCCTGTGGTGAAGGCCATGGTGAGGCAGGCTGTGCCTCGGCAGCCCATGGAGGTCTACAGTGGAGCAGATGCCCACCTGCAGCCCATGGAGGATCCCACACCACAGCAGGGAAAAGAGCCCAAAGGAGGCTGTGACCCTGTGGGAATTCCACACTGGAGCAAGGGCGACCCCATGGAGAGAGGGGCGCACACTGAAGGAGGTTTGCTGCAGGCTTGTGACCCTGCAGGGTCTATTCCTGAAGGACTGCACGCTGTGAAAGGGACCCATGCTGGAGCAGTCTGTGCAGAACTGCAGCCCATGGGAAGGATCCACGTTGCAGAAATTCATGAAGAACTGCAGCTTGTGGGAAGGACCCCACGCTGGAGCAGGGGAAGAGTGTGAGGAGTCCTCCCCCTGAGGAGGAAGGAGTAGCAGAGACAATGTGTGATGGAACTGACCACAACCACCGTTCACAGCTTCACTGCGCTGCTGGCAGGCAGGAGGTAGAGAAAATCAGAAGTGAAGTTGATTGTGAGAAGAAAGGAGGGGTGGGGGTGAAGGTGGCTTTAAAATTTGGTTTTATTTCTCATTATTGGTAATAAAATAATTACCCCAAGTAGAGCCCATTTTACCTGTGATGGTAATCAGTGAGTGATCTCTCCCTGTCCTTATCACCATTCACGAGCCTTTCATTATATTTTCTCTCCCTTGTCCTGCTGAGCAGGGGAGTGACAGCAGCTTTGGTGGGCACCTTGTGTCCAGCCATGGTCAACCCACCACAACCACCCTTACCAACCCGTGGCAGAGTACAAGACAGGTACAGTTTTTTCACCTCCCAATTTTTGATCTCACTGCTTGGAAAAAAAAAAAACAACAGATCAAAACATACCCTAGGGTTCTTCATGAATGACACTGACAGCACAGAGATGTCATGAGTGACTCCATGTCCGATGTGATTCAATTCATCTTTTCTAGTACACTCAGTAAGAGGGGGAGATTTTCTATTTATAACCCTGTGCAACCAAGTGAATTTTCATTTCAAAGGCCCTCACTGTATCACTCAAGTTTTCATTGGCACATAGAGCAAAGCTATTTTTTCTTTAATCCTTCAATATATCAAGTAGACCTTCTAATGAAAGGAAAGTTGATACATAATTTAGATACGTATTTATGATGGTTCGTCATCAAGTTCACTTAACAAGCTTTCTCTCTTCAGCAAACTCTAGAATCAGCTTTTTCACTTCAACTATGGAAGTTCCTGCCAACCATCAGAGCACTTCAAAAGGACTAAGCTCGTCTATCTTATTCCTTTTGTATGCAACAATTATATGGAAAATATCAAACTAAACTAGTTCAAAAGCCTGCTGCCAGCAGGAGACACATTTGGGTTCTGCTTTTCCTCATACTAATTTCTTGAAGACAAGAAACAAAAGTCAGAAGTAACCCATTTATATCCAGATCCAAGACTCTAAAGTCAAACAGGGTAGGCAGAAACACTAGACAAATAAGGTGAAAAAAGAGAAGTAAGCTCTTTCTTTTTACTGGAAACAAACAAAAAGTCAGTGAAAAGATAATTCTTTTCCAATAAGTTATACATGCCCAGTTTGACACTGTCACGTGGCTTCCCTCTGCTAAATGGGTGGTCAAGAGCACAAGAGCACAGACATGCGCTTGCTCAGGGACTACTCCCAGGCTGGAAACGATGTGCACTGTGACTTCCCCAGCAGTGCCCAGAGCACAAAGCAAATATGAAAAAGGCTGAGGGAGTGAAGTCAGGCTACAGTTTCTACTCTGTAGCATCATGCACCAGTACTCACTCCAAGGCCACGTTTAAAGAAGAAAGCAAGGTGGGGTAGCTTTCGGGGCTGTACTAGCTAGAGGCCCTAGGCTGCACCAGTGCGTGCAAGGGAAGCGCACCCAGGGGCTTCATCTTCACCTAGCAAAACTCTGCATTTTTCCCTGCATAGAGGAGAGCTATCTGACTGAAATTCCCATCACAAGGATGTTCTGGCTCCTTGGGAAATACACTTTCTGTACCTAAGGGTCTAGGAATAACTAGTAGTAAACCCTCAGACTTCCTCCCTTGATTTCCAGGAGTCTTTCTGAGGCATTGCAATGGTACTTGTTACTCCACCAAGGCTATTCATACTGCATGCTCTTTCTTTATTGGTAACTGGAGCATTGTTTTATTCCACTGCTGTTTAGTCACAATTTCACACCGTATGAAAGAACACTGTGGGCTGCAGATCTGTGATTCAGACAGATGACGCTGAAGTATACTGGTCATTGCTAACAGATGGAGATGGATGAAATCTCCCTATAAATGTACATCTGTAACAAGTCCCTTGTGTATACAGCATGTTACAGAATTTCTTTTGCACTGGCAAATTTATTTAGGTTCTTTTGCTTAGATGAGTCCTAATATTTACTGATCTTAGCGTCTACGATTATTTGCCATAGATTTCAAAGTGTTATAAAATGTCCTTTTAAAATAAATTACATAAGAAAAACATAGGCAAAGTGCAAAAGCTAATTAAGCAATTAAGCTGTTATCTTGCTCCTTTGTGCAAAAAACCCAAAAAAATGAATATTGATTTATGATGACTAACAGAGGACACCATTTACATCAGAACATAAATGACCTGATTTACATCAATATCCTCAGAAACTGACAAATACCCAAATAGCTTCTTTTGGCCCCAGTGTTATTCCAGCATCACCCTTTTGTTGTAATAAAAACATGAAAACAAAAACAAACAAACAAACCCCACAAAAACCAACCAAACCAACTAAAAAACAGAATTTCATCATTTAGAAGCTGGGGGGTTGACAGAAAAAAATGCAGCTGCATTGTAGGTTTAAAAGCCTGGCAAACTTTGTGAAACCCTGATGAAAAAATAGCTTATTGAGACCTGTTCTTCTGTTACACTTCACCTGCAGCCTGATTTTAGCAGTTAATACTCTCTCAAGTTTCTGCATTTAAGATATAAATGCTGTGTGATAACCAGCAGTAAACCTTGATTGTACTTGCTCTTGAGACAGCAATCCTTAAATCAGGTCAGCATGGTGCAGACGAAAACAGTGAAAGTGGGTAGAGTGATCAAGATTGGTAGTGCGACACTACACCCCCAAGCACTGCGACACTTACCTTCAGAATTTTTCAGTGATATGCAAAATTTTATTTAAAATTTATATTGTACCTTAATGATTTATTTATAGTCCGTGTACGTAGAAATGCAAGCCCGGGTGCTTGGATGGGGTCTATCCCTTCACATTCACCTGTTTGAAATATAGATACCCTTTAGAAAATGCCCCCCTCATCATCTTACACACTTAAAATAAAGAAATAAATAAGATGATGATTCCTAGCAACACAGTATAAGGAGAGGAAGCTAAAATGGTGCAGAGGCTAATAAAATCAAGCTTGGTGCGTAAGAGGAAGAACTGAATCATTTAACAGCTTGTTGACACAAGAATAATGATGGAAATGACAGAACCAGACAAATCCTTTGTCTCAACAGCAGATGGGAGTGGATCCAGAAGGCGTTCAAGAGATGTTTTGCCTTTAGATAAGGCAGCTCCAAACAAAAAATTCCATATAGATACTGGCCCCAACCCTGCAAGCCACAGCATAGCTGTATAGCTGTGAGACACAGAACAGCATTTGTAAGATAGAAACAAATCTTTAACAATCTGTAATGGCTTTTCAGTTTGCTCAGGGCCTCATATCCTAGTGTTCTAAAACCAGAGATATTATGTCCTCATATAGGTAATAAATAGAAAACCCTGATATCTTCTCAGCTTCCCTCAGAGCTTCCACAGCATTTTCCCCCTAGAGTAATCGGAACCTCTGCTTTAGGAGAAAGGAGAGAGGCAGCTGTTGTCCATGTGTTCTACAGTCAAAGACAACAGAAATTGCAATCCTGCCCCTGAACATCATCTATAAGAGGAAGCAGTGAACCAACGGCTGAATAACTAAGTATTTATTTTATAATGAGCACTATGTACAGCAATAGAGCTTTGCGCTATTTGATATATAATGAACCTATGTACAGTTTATTCTAAGCACAAGCAGAAAAGTTAGTTCAAAGCAACAAGGCATGTTCCTCACAGAAGGGTGAAACATAGCCATTTTCTACAATTATACCCACCATGCTTCTAGTGTGCCCCATTGAAGTGTAATGACCAGCAGGATCAGAAAGCAAGTAGCTCTTCCTAGCATTGTTTAATTATCATTTCCTTTGAGCAATACAAAAAGCTACAGCAAATCTATCTTTTGTGATCCCTTTCATCTCACTTGAAACTTACTTCTCTTTCATGTTACTAGCAGCACATCAGACAAGCTCCTTCCCACCAGTGCAAGAGGAAACATCATGTTAGTGAAAACATATATGTTGTCCAAGGGTGAATTCCTTGGATTCCTCCAATAAGAGTCCAAAGGACTTTTCTTACAGGTACCAGTGGTGTCTGGCATCAGACTGAGTATATTCACCATGAATCCTATGTAGTCATTTGTATTTTTCATTATGTGTAATAAAATACTAGGAGCTGAAATATTTTTGCCATACTTCTGTAATTCAGACCAATATTAAAGCAGTGAAAGGGAGAAAAAACTGCGCACTTTATTGTCTTTTATTTCCATTTTATGCAGGTGTAGAAGGCTGGTGAGGTACAATGAAGAGGTACAATAAAGTCTGGCACTTTAAAAAAAGCTTGTTTCACCCATTTTGTGCCTTTATTAACAAATGATTGAAATTGCTTTTTTCATATATACTGTTATTCTTCATGGCTAGCGACTCTATGAAGTAGCTAACTAGCCAGCCCACAGAGGACAGCATAACAGCCAAAAGGCATCTCCTGAGAAGCCCTACAACAGTATTTTCTCTTTGAAGTTGCAGGCATCTGAGGCTTTTTGGGAGGAAAAAATTCTGTAATGAAGATGAAAGGGAATCTAGGAAATAATTATTCCAATTGAATCGGAAGATTATGTGGTGCCTGATCCAATATGCATTTGACTAGCTCTTAACTCAAGGACAGTAATTCAACAAACAACAGAAGAACAGTACTAAGTAGTGTGGATGCAAAACCTTTTCTGAATGTATATAAGTACTTTTCTACTACTATGTGCGCATGTGGACATGTACATCCTACAGACCCAAACCAACACAGATCATTAAGAGACTCGGACACCAAGGAGGTCATCCCCAAGTCATGAAAATATTTTTCACATTTTTGTTTGCTAACATATTCTTTGATCTAAAGCACACTTCTAATTTTAATTAAAGAAATCGCACTGGCAGATCATATGAAAATCATATGAAGAGAGAGATTTGGCACAGTTCACAAACAAAATCAAATCCATATGACTTCAAGGGAGAAAGAAACTGAATCCTTTAGAAAGCGACCCGGAATTCCCTGTCTACATTAGTCTGCTTGCACCTTATGATTCAGTAGTTATCTAATCAAACAACCTGAGAGAAAAGCCTTTTTTATCAATTTCTATATTTTTACATATAAATACAAACTTAAAGCTGCTTGGATTGTTTCATAAAATATTACCTATCCAGTCTTTGACATATTTTCTTCTTCCTCATTATATATGTATTTCTACTTCTTTATTTGTATGCATTTTACATGTATTTATGGGTTTAACTTTCATGATCAGAGTGAGATGACTGCAAAAGGCATGTTACAGTATATTTTTTCCAGTGGTCTGCTGAGCTATAAAGAAAGGTTAATTACAAAATGTAAAATAATCTAAAAAATCATGTTCAGATTATAGGAACACAGAAATAGGAAAGCAAAGGGACTGATTATCACATTGCCTATTTAAGGCTGTACCTAATGAAAGACAACACATCTGAGAGACAGCAGCCAGCAGATAATACTCACCAAGACATGATACTAAATCATCAGGTATGAACAATACTTTTCTCCCCAAAATATCCCAGTGATACTTGATGTGATATGGCTCTTCTAATCATAAGGATTTCTGTATTTATAAAATAAAGACATCTTCCCTTTTAGCTTCACTAGTAGCAAAACCTACCATTGAAATTCCCCCGAGAGCCCAATTTTATCATCTTTTCCCTTTATTTAGGACATTATATATTGAGTATATGCCTACTTACAGCATGTTAGCATCAGAGGCATTAGTCTGGAAAGCACATGCTCAAGAGTTTGCCAGAATAAGGAAAAGGGAAAAATTTCTTTGTAGATGCAATTTTTCCATATTTGCTTTCTGTCCACATTTAGGTTTTTCCTTTCCTTATTTTTTCTTAAGCAAAAGCTTTTCACCTATTAATAAATTATCTGGGGGTTAAAAAAATATAGGTGCTCTTAAGACATTTTTTTTTTCAGTTGTGGAACCTAGAAAACAAATGAATTTTTCATGCTAAAATTCTCCAGGTGGCTTGTTTTCACTGAGGCCTTCTCTTCAAACTAGGTATGTACCAACAGATTTATACAAGCTCGAAAATACCATCTTGCAGCAGGCAGTATGAAATTTAGAATCATGACACTATCTGAAAAGCTATTAGAAAAGGTGTGTATAAAGTATGGTTGTAGTGAGGTGTTGGTGCTTAACTGTCTCCTGTGCAGACTCCTATCTGGTAACCAACTGCAGAAAAGCACACCGAGGTTTATACAACATTAAACCTTTTTTCTCTTATTTTGCTTAAAAAGGCAGACAGAAAGTAAGATTGCATCTAGATTATATTTTTGTTATGCTAACACAACTATTTCAAACTCTTTGGTGTTAGAGAATGACATTTTTTTTACAGAGGGAAAATAAAGCAGCCACTGGCAATAAGGCTGTGCTGGGAACAAATGTGTGCTAGGCTCTCAGGGTAATCTTGACTTTCCCCACTGGACACAGTAGCCTACTGCTGCAACTCCATGAAAGCAACAAACTCAAAACTGAGGTTTGTTCATTAAATATTTCATGCTGGGAACAATGCTGTTACCATATCCCACACTATTCAGAAGCTCCCTAATAGATCCAAATAATCAACGTGCCAAGTGAAGCAGGATATGAGGGCAAACCTAAGTTTTTTATGACAAGAAGAGAAAAAAACAACCAACAAAAACCCAAACCAAAAGAAAAACCTGTAATTTCAGGAACCTTAAGTTTCCATATTAGGAACAGCTTCTAGTCTTCCATCAAGATGATGTTCTGTCATAACTTACGGACTATCAAGCTAAAACATAACACTGCGTACCACAATTTATCAGGCTTTCTGAGCTACACATTTACACCAGTTATGGGCAGTTCATGCTTTGGCTTACAGCTCTCTTCAACCAGGCAAAAATAGTCTGACCCTTTTTTGCCCAGAAAAAGAGAGGTTCCTACTTAATATTTCTTGTCAATGTTGAGTGGCTTGAGTCTTATACAGAAATATGAATAAAATCTACAGTTTACTGAACGGATCACTAAATAACAAGCACTTTATAAAACTGTCAGAGCCATCAGCCCTCTTTCCCAACATATACACAAGTACGATTACAAGGCACAGTCACAATGCAGGAAGCTATGCAAGGGATCTTTAGCAAGGGTTACTCAAAGCTACCACTCCAGCAGTGCGAGACTTTCCATATGAGGAATAATGCTATCATCACTAAACCTGAACAGTCTCCATGACAGGACAAACACAACAGTGCTGCCACTGAACAAACAAAGATAGCAAATGCTCCACAAAAAGGGGCAAGCTAAGCAAAAGAAAAGAGAATAGAAGCATCTGGCAAGCACCAGGCAGGTGATGAGCTTACAACAGACCTCATTAACCCCTTTTGCTCCCTTATCATTAGCAACTGCACTGACAAAAGTAAATATTATGGAGAGATCTGAAAAAGGGCATCAAATCATGGCCTCTGACACTGTTGCCGGGAACTTTTTTGCTGCTGTGGATGTCACCACAGGAGCAAGTACAAAGAAGGTAGTTTCAAGGTTTGCTCAGGGGGCAGTAGAAGTAACCATTAATGACTCAGAAGTACAAATTAATATTTTAACATATACTAATATTTTAGCAGTTAATGTCTTAACATCAACAAAATAGAGCATCAATCCTAAATGATGCTCCAAGCGTCTGCACTCAAGGGAACCTACAAAATAGGCAGAATAAGCAACATTCAGCTCAAATAGAAAACTAAATATGAGCACATTTTGTCTTGAAGAAAGTTCATTTCCCTATGTAATAAAAAAAAAATAAGAAACTGACAGGTTTGGGTAAGAAAAGCAAGACTGTACAAAATGAAAGTCAGCTCCCTGCACAACTAGTATAAAAGCAAGTGAATATTGACAGAAGAAAAAAATACATAGCACTTACTTGTCATGACACTGCAATTGTTAATATGTTTCCACTAAACAAAAATTTAAGAGCGGTATTATAACATTTTTTGAAAGACTGGGCAGCTGCACTGAAGAGCTCTTTTCTCATGGATTTTCACTGCAAAAATGCCCTAATAGACGTAATTTCCGTATCACAGCAATGCTCATGAAAGAAAGCAGGATGACATGTAATGTTCAACTGCTATTTGCTTATCACTGGGCTTTATAGCTATATGCTTCTAGATAAATGAAGGAAGGAAATATGCTATCTTATTGTTTTATTTTAGGATTGCTGAATCAGGATTACACCCACAAAAATCCACCCACTAAGGAAAACACAAGTTTTATGAAAAAATAATGTCACGCCTAGTGAATAGAACATTTTTTTCAGGTAAATTAGACAAAACTAGAGAAGAGACTGTGTTTTCATTATGTGCTTCATGTGTAGTTTCACTTAAATCCCATGAATATTCTAAAACTTGACATATATGACTGATTTATTTGGAAGAGCAAGTAGCAATAGGACAAGGGGGACTGGATTTAAGCTGAAACAGGGCAGATTTAGATTCTATGTAAGGAAGAAGTTCTTCACTGTGAGGCTGGTGAGACACTAGAATGGGTTGCCCAGAGAAGCTGTGGCTGCCCCACCCCTGGAAGTGTTCAAGGCCAGGCTGCGTTCAAGGGGCTTTCAGCAATCTGGTTTAGTGGAAGGTTTCCTTGCCCGTGGCAGGGAGGTTGGACCTAGATGATCTTTAACATCCCTTCCAACCAAAATCTTTCTGTTATGTTTTTGTTTTCCTCATTACATGTGGCGCTCGCTGTATTACTTCCTATAGAAAGAGGATTTTGCTCTTCAGAAGTTCTCCGGGCTGCAGGTTTTTTTATGGTTTAATTTGGTGTTTTCACTCTTTCTGTTTTGTGGCATGGGATTGCTCTATTACTCTGAGATCTGACTGCAACTTCTTATTAGCTATAAAGGAATAATAGTGAAAACGATGGACACACCTGAGTATGGGTGGCAGCAAGCCACAGAAGCAGTACCCTCCTGGTCTACTGAGCACCCATGTAACACATATGCACCTTCCATAAATAATTCACTCTGAAGATGCACTGTTTTCAATGACACTATGTTTCAGAGCACTGAAGAGGCAAGACAGATTCCCCCCAGAGCACATTCTGTATGTTAGATGTATTTTTTGTCAAATACAGGAGATTTCAATTTTACTTTGGAATCAATATCCTACGCCTGAGAATAGTAGATACTGAACCTGCCACATTTTTCTGGCACAAATTTCTAATGCTATTTTTAAATTACATAAACCCCGTGTAGGTAATTTTACAAAATTATTCTAGAAGCAGAGTATTTGGTAGCAGACCAAGCTAAACTCCATTTCTCCTTAAGAGGGCCTGTTCAATTCAAGTTATTACAACTGTCATACTAGCAAGAGACATTTAACAATCCTGACAACTGTGTCCCCCTGCTAAGTATGGGATCTGGGATCTATTCTATTCCAGGTTACATTGGGCACTTCAATTGCCTTCAAAAGGAATTGCACTATACCTTTATTTTTTAGAGTAATGAACACCAAAATACAGCAGTAAGAAGACAGAATATATGGTATATATCATTGTCGCCTAGAAAAACAAAGATTTGGGCACTAGGTAAAGAATCTATGACTTGTTATCACCATGCTTAATGTACTATGCCTAATTTGCCCTCAGATCTCTCCACAGGATCTGTACATTGCAAAAACTATCCACAGAGCAATGAAGCAAGCATAGGTTCAGCAAGCCAAAAGCATCCTGTCAAGGTTTAAACCTATAGCTATAAATCCAACTACACATCATAGTGCACAAAAATTTAATTTCACATCATAATGGGCCTGAAGTAGGTATATAAAAACATGCTTTTTCCTCCTTTAAAAATTGTAAGACTACAGTATTACCGTTACTTTCATCAACCATTTCGTATGTATATGAAATACATATATAGAGAGTTGCCTTAAGACAAAGTATACTTCTTCCAAGGACTTCCAAGCACTCATCTTCCTTCAGAAACACTTGTAGTTTTCTATCTTACCTTTGACAGAATGTTAGAAATGGAAGGCAAAGAGAGGCATATTTAAACTACTAACTTGGAGGAGAGGCAAGAAAACACTTCTAAAAAGTTCTTAAAATGAAGAAAATAAGTAATACATGCTAAGATTTTCCCCTGGAAACCACTGTGGAAATACAAGTGCTGCTATGCTCCTGTGGCAACTACATGTCCTTCATTTTCAGGAACGGGAGGCCAGGATTTCCTGAGTTTAAAATACAGCACAGAAGATAATCACACTGGAGTTTTTCCACTACATCAAAATCTTTCAGAAGTTATTGCAGATTTCAGGAAGAGTTAAGCTAAGCTGCCATAAGAGGTCAATTAATAAAGGCAATTATGGAGAAGAATACAAGATCAGGATAAGCTACCCCAGGCAAACAATAAAATGAAATAAGAAATAACACACCATGTCAGCCTCTGAAAGGCATGAGCTCAGTTCTGTCACAAGGCTTGTAAGTGAACAAAGGGGCTAGTCTCACAACATCACAGCGGATAGAAAACAGCACTTTGAAATTCAGTCACCTACACAGAAAACTATTCTATTATTCAAGCGGACATTGAGAACAGCAAAGAAATACTTTGAAGAAATTGGAGGTCCTCTAAAGTAAAGGAGGGGGAGAAGAAAGTTACACTGCATAGGATCCAAAAAGGGTACAGCAGGAAGAAGGTGCAAACCCAGCAGCAAGTGCTCAAACAAGGCTCTCTTCCAGAGCCAGAGAAACAGATGCTAGGTGCTGAGCGACCCAGACACATGGCCCTCTAACAAGCAGTGCCTCAGTGCTGCATGTTTCTGGAGATGGGACACTGGCTGGGCCTGCCCAGGTGCCACACTCAGGCTCAGTGACATTGTGGCTTCTCATGCTACAGACCTAACAAGACCAACAGCACCGGCCTAAGAACACGCAGGGAGAGAACACTTCTGGGTATTTGCTCATATTTGTTCCCATAATTTAATTTCCTAACATGACTACTACTAGATTTTTTTTGTCTTTTTTACCAGACTACTTTCTTATTTCATATTTTCACCTTTTTCCCAATAAACCATCTCCCCACTATTAAGTTTACATAGTTTACTACTTTCTTTCTGATGAAGTATTCCACATTGACAAGTAGTTTCTGTATGTGACCTCACCACACCTTAATTCTAATCTTTACCCTTTGGTTTTTGTTCATCCACCCTGAAAAATATCCATTTGGCACAGTAATTATCATCTATTCACTGGAGACCTGTTGGACACCCAAGACAGCA
Source organism: Psilopsiagon aymara (assembly GCA_024733675.1). Classification (NCBI taxonomy): domain Eukaryota; kingdom Metazoa; phylum Chordata; class Aves; order Psittaciformes; family Psittacidae; genus Psilopsiagon; species Psilopsiagon aymara. Next base: position 22,090 of record JANRGW010010874.1, read on the forward strand.
GCAGCTAAGTCTCCCAAATTACTGCCAAACCAATATATTTGCGTTTTTCCTATTTTTGGGTTTGGCAAAGTAGTAAAGTAAAATTAGTGGTTTGCTTCCCAGAGGACCATGGTTGTTTTGGAGTTTTTTTCAGTGCTGGGAATTGATGGAAAGTCACATGCATTGGGACAACGATGGGACATGCAGTGTCCCAATGCATGTACCAAAATGTGAAATTCTTCTAGCTGCTACCTCTAAAAGCTTGGTGCTTTGAAATCACACACTGTTCATTGTCAACCATTCATAACCTTCTTGTCTTGCATTTTTACATTATGTCCACCGTCACAGCATTCTTACCCTGAAAAGAATTTTGCAATCAATTACCACTTGCACTTAAGTAGCTGTGCAGTGAATAACTGTTTGCACAAAAGCCAGCTCATTTTTCCACTGTTGTGTTGATTTGACGACCCAAGAACAATGCATTCATATTTGTTATAAGTAGAATAAACTCAAATTAAGGAAACAGTTATGTTTTGGTCCATAATAGGTTCTAAAATTGTTTTGCAATTACAGGTCATTCTCAAAAGTCAAGTTAATAAAAAAAAATACACTGTGATATCACTTTTACTAGAATTATGAAGACTTTTGCCAGTTCTTTCTCTTTTGATCATTCTAAAAATGATAATCACAGAATCACAGAATAATTAAGGTTGGAAAGGACCTTAAGACCATCTAGTTCCACCGCCCATAATTAACTAAAACCACTTGTCAATTCATTGTTGACATTCCACTTATCAGTGAAATGCAATTCCATTTAATCTATCTACAAACGCTGTTTATAATTCCAGGTTCCTGAGGAAATCCCACAGAGACACAGGTTTGAAACCATAGTCATGACATTATGACAACTTTATGAGTTGACATATCAAATGCAGTTCAGCACTTACAAGGGAAAATCAAAAGGTCAGGCATTTCCTTCGAGACTTCTGATCAAGAAAAATAACATCATGGCAATGTAAAGAAGGAAGGAAGGAAGGAAGAAAGAAAAACCTTTAAAATTGTAGTGAAGTTTTATGCTAATTTCCAAAGTTGTCCTTGAAGGAAGAAAGCATGAACTAAATCATAGTAAGTATAATTGCATTCAGTTTGACTACTTTAGTATTTATTTTGATTAGGGAAATGTGAAAAAGATCCAGTAAAAAAAAAAAAAAAAAAAAAAAAACCACAAGACCAACAGAAAATAACACAGTGGAGTCAACAAGACAATGAGAACATTTATCATCATCAATATCTAAAACCAGCAATACTATCAGCTTTGACAAAGCAACATATTTGAACAAAGATTTTGTTCCTTGCCTATTTTCACATGATACCTGGATATTACAGTTCCTCCAATCCCATCAGAAATGAATGCCTCGCATTTTTCAAGTCATCTCTTTCTGAGGCTGTCCACCTCCAGATTATTAGGGAACATCATAAATTCCTGTCTCTCCTTGTTAAAAATTCTGTGACACTTCTTAATGAATAAGTTGTTTACCCTGGTCCTCTCTTCAGATTTTAATTTCAACAATCCTAGTGCATGAAGAAATCTTGTAAATGGAGGTGTAACAGCAGCATGAACAAGTTTCACCTACCTACATGGGTGACAACAGTGATGAAGTTGCAGGTTTAAGCACATGCTAGCAACACAAATAAGCTCCCAGAAACCCCGGACAGCTCAAAACACCCTCAGGAAAAGTTCTATTAACATAGAGGAAACATTTATTAGCTTATTTTCATAACACCATTGGATTCAGCCACTTGACTAGACAAATTATAAGTATACTCTCTGGTACAACTGCACTTTTAGTTATTTGGTAGACTCTTTATAAAGGGATGGGTTTGTGTGTCTCTCTCCTGAATAAATTTGTCCTCCACACATCATATTACCCATATATCAATAAGTAAAAACTAATGAAATTATCCTTGAATGTCTTATTAACTCTTTGGCAATTTTAGAGACTGAGTCTTGGTAAATAGGCTTGCCATGATTCTTGAGCGTAAACATAACTGAACAGATCACACAACATGGATAGATCTTTTTAACTGGCATCAAAACACTTCTTTCCTTTTTTATGCAGCTTACAGAAAATCCTCCCTAAAACAGCAGGCACTCAGTAAACATTTTCTGCTACTGTATTATAACTGTTCACATAGCAACACACTAATACGCTTGGGAGAATTTTGTTTCTTTTATCTATAGAGTTTTCACGGACTTTTGACATTAGGTAGATTCTTTAATTTCTTTTCTCTATTTGTAGAGAAATAAATAAAACAGTTATTCAAGATGTGCCATGTTCCTCTAACCTACTGCCCTTACCCCTTCTACACACATGAGAAAGTTTCAGAAAGTTACCTTTGATATTTTTGTTCCCATTCTCTAGACCACTTCCTTTCTAAAGTTATTTGTGGTTTTCCCCTTTGAAACTACTGAAGTGCAAACAAAGCAAGCTCTTGACTTGAACACAGTTTAGGCGTAATGGATCTTAAAGGCTTTTGAGCTCAATGAGAACATTTGAAATTATGTTTTCTGGGGGTATCTTTCATTCCACCACCTACAAATGCTATTTCAGATTGCCCTCATCCTATGGCAAGACAAGACCACTGGGTCTGCAGTGCTACAGATAACGGCCTCCTACAAGTTGCGCAAGCAGGATAACCTGAGAATTTCTCCCAAATGCACCATAACTTGCATAGAGTTGCCACAAAGTTCAAAAGATCTTTTTCTATAACATGTAAGAATGCTTGATGTTTTGAAAGATGGGTGAGCATAGGCCAGGAAATCACATGTAGAAAGATTTAATAAACAAATGGAGAATTTTGATGCACCATTTAAGAATGGCACCCAGAGACCTGAATTTCAACCATAGTTTCATGCTTCAAACCCTGATTCATAGTTGGGTAATTTTACATTTGTATTCATTTTTGGTAAAACAAACAAACAAACAAAAAACCCCTTTGTTCAAGATGAAACCTTGCTACTGGAGAATTACGACCACTGCAAGAAAGACCACTCCAAAGATTCGTGACTGATCCAGGAAATCAGGGAATTCAATAAAAAAGACAAGAGATACGTGATTTTTGACATTCTGAAGTCCAAAATGTTTTGGGGGTTTTGGGGGGAGTTTTGTGGGTTTTTTTGTTTTGTTTTTTTTTTTTTTTTTAACCCACAACTGTCATGATTTTAACGGGAACAATATTATTCCTCTTTTCTGGAAATTTTTCCCGAAGCAAAATCCAAAGGAATAAATAAACAAATAAAATAATAAATTTCTGTTTTGTAAGGCTTTGAAACATAAAAAGCAGCTCTGGAAAAAGTTTCTTGTTTGGTTGGTTTTGGTGTTTGTCTTTTTGTCTTCTGTTGTTGTTTGTGTTTCGTAACTCCCCAAAGAGCTTAGTAAAAAAAGACTGTTCCTTGAAGTAGTCTGGATCTGTAATTGCTGCTAGAGATAGCTAAGCAAGCAGGAAACAAAATCAATCCGAATATCAATTTTGCACACATTGATGAGGATGAAAGCTTTCTTAAAAACATCAGGAAAGTCAGAATGTTACAGATAAGCTATATAACAGTTAGAACTGAGGGCAGAGCACAGCTTCATGTATTATATCCACTGTTAAACCTTTGAGCACACTGTTAACAATATAAACCAATTTAGAACATAAGATCAGGAATAATTGTGTGCTGGTTTGCATCTGTATATTATCTTCAGGTGATCTGGGATTCATTCACTTACCAGACAGAATTTACAAAATCTCAAAACCCCTGCTTGTTTCTGGGCTTCCTCTGCCCATAATTCAGAAGACTTCATGAGATTTCCTTGCCATGAGCAATGCATGCCACCAGTGCTATTTCAATAACGTTAAAATAGAACATTTGCCATGCTTCTTTTTGCATTTTCATGTAATCATTTTATGGAAGGCAATTGTAGCATGAATATGAAGGGCTAGAAAGTTTACCAAGTATCTAGTTTTTAATGTGGACTCCAATGTAAGGTAAGGACCAGTGTAAAGTTTTTCCAGTCTTTTAAATTTACTTCCTCCTCTTGAGTATTCAGTGAGCTTTAAAGATCAGCTCAGCAATTACCCCACTGATTGGTGCACCTTCACTTCCAGACGAATAAGCTTCTGTTACAGCTCCAAAACATGGATCCTCTATGCAGCTACTGTTTGAGGCATTCGATCTTCCCTTTCTACAAGGACCTTTTGTAAGACTTTAGATATACAATGTACACATACACATGAATATGCACATGCAATCATGTATGATTTTAACCTATTATAAATTATGTTATATTATTAGTAATGGCTTATGAAGACACATATAGTCTACCCTCTGGTCACACTTCCATAGTACTTAACAGTGAAGGTAATACATTAAACTCTGAATCCCTTGATATCACTGGCAAAGCTTCAGTGGACTTCATTATGTGCAGAACTGAAACCCATATAGATTTCATTGCTCTTTAATTTTGACTGCTTTCCTGGAAGATATATTCATCACTGTAAACCAGTTAATGGGAAAGCTGAAAGAAATAACTCTCAACATAGACTTCTTGAAATGCCTGTAGTGCACTTCTGATAAACTGTTTCAAAGATTAAACATGCGTTACCCAATTTGCCAAGTAAACACAAAGAGAAATTATGCTGCATTAATTTCAATATATTTTTAACAACAGAGAGTGACCCAACAGCAACCAAAGGCAAAGTAACAGAAAAGCAGGATGCCTGCCTTGAACTCAAGCTATCCCTCACCTAAAGCAATCAGAAGGAAGAGCTGGATCTACACTCCTGTTGACTCTGCACATGAAAAACTCAATAACCAAGCCTGCATTTTTCTGTAAAAATACTAACGGTGAAATTACCACAATGCTTTGCTTGCTTGCTTCCACTCCTACGCACCAGGTAAAATGCTGTACACTTACTGCCTCTTGTACTCCATGCTCTTATTCTCAAGAGGTTTCTCCATTCAGACACTAACTGCAATGACATATCCCAGTTTATTGCAGATTGCAGCAATCATCTCATCATTAGCTGAACTACTGAGATCATTATTTGTCTATTCCCTTTATGTACCTAAATGCAAACATTATTTCTATCTTCGTTCAAAGGTTTGAAAGGGACATTTAACGGCAGAGCTATAAATGGCAGAGGAGGATCCCTGCCTGTGGTTTCTCCCTCGTATTTTTCAAAGTACATTTCCTATTACAGCCACAGCTGCTTCAGTTTTCCTGAGATTCTGCTGGAGATCCTCCTACAGAAAGAGCAAGTTCTGCTCTAAACCACGTTATAAACAGATTGCTGACTAACGTGCCATGTTCTTGTTGTAAATTACAGCTACAGCTTTCTTTTAGATAGTACAATTTTCATATACCCTATAATACAGCCTTAAGGCTGGACAAAACTGAAAGTCTAAAGAATCTGTAGCAAACCCACATGTTCTTCAGTCTTTTCTGTTTCCTCCTCTATTTCACCTTTGCTGTACTTTGAGAGGCTGCTTTTAAAAGACAACTGCAGTGCCAAAAAAAAAAAGAAGGAAAAGAGAATAGCAATAGCTACAAGAAAGGTGACAATAAGGAAAGAGAATAATGTTTTAAATGAATCCTTGTATAAAAAAAAACCCAAAAATGTTATTCACAGCTTTCCAGGGTGTAATGAGTCTAAATTACAACTGGGAGCTCAGGAAGGTTTCAACCTGCATGCTTTTATACCAGCAATAGGGTGAGTTTTATCTAACTCAATGTCCACACAATTAATTTTAATAGAAATAATCTGGGAAATGCTCCCTGACAACAGGCACCAGCAATAATCAAACTGTAAATTCTTCAGCTATGGATGATCACCTGTCCTTTGCAAAATATAGCTCTTTTCCTAACTCTGGTTAGTAGCATGATGCTCAAGGTCCTGCCACACAACAACCTACACAGAAAAAAGCCATGAAATCTGTGATTTATGTTTTTAAAGAAATTTAAAGTAAATTTTGCTACCAAGTGAATAAGGAACTCATAGAAACACCATGTTCTGTGTTAGCCAGTCCTTACACAGTGGATGAATAACAGCAGAAGAATGCCACTAGTCATGTGAGAGAACACTAAAGAAACCTTAAACAGGACCTGCAACAGAAGACTCCACCTGCTCTGGGCATGTCAAAGTAACAGGATTGTTCTCTGTATGTTTAGATGATCCTGATCCTTTCAGTTCCTTGAAAAGAGAAAACAAGAAATAAATTGGACTGCGCTAACCAAGATCTCCAGTTCTTGCAGTGTTTGGGCAACAGAGGTATCAGAGGATTCCCTTTCGCATTCCAACAAGCTGCACAACTGCGATTGTGCCAGGGCTCCAGAGATGGAACTGAAGCTCAGGCAGAACAAATACCTTTCTCAAAGCTGCAGAGGAAGTTGAAGGTATAGATGGGCACTAAATCTTTGTCAAGTCTTAGAGTAATACCTATGCACTCCTGAGTGACCTTACACAGTGATTTCGCTGGGATTACAGGATATAATTTGTAATGCTATCCAAAGGTGCGATTTACCTGGGACAAAGCTTAGGAAGCATAAATCTAATAGCAGCTCTATTTACATGTAAACAAAGTACTTCTGAAGCCTTTTATTAATTCTTTGTATGGAGGACATTTTACCTTCTAAGAATTTATTTGTTTCTAACTACAGGATTCTGAACTTGCCCCCACAATATGGAATTATATTAAAGTAATCCCCTGAATACAGAAAATGTGTTATTAAAATAGAACTATTTGATCTACAGAACTACTGAAATGGTATTGTGAGAAGAATTTGTCATTAGCTAGTGTAATTAGCTGGTTGTTCCAAAAGCACATTTCCATATAATTAGGTTTCAGGGCTACTAGCAAAACAAAACACAAAATACATGGGAAATTCATCTATGCTCATTACATTGACGGTAAATTTAAAGAACTATGTTGAACAGTCCAGAAAAGAAAGCCTTGTTGCAACTATTTTAATTTCAGACTGTCCAAGTGACCAGACTATGCAACTCAGTGTAACATTAAGTAGCCCAGCTACTATTCTGCATGTTACTGCTTCTCAATTTTACCATCTTTCCTTACATTGAAATAATCTGTGAATAGTTTAATCAGCTACAGTAGGCTCATTTAATAGGCTAAAGGAATGCAGCAAGAATGTAAGCAATGTTCCATCCTTGGAAATTAATGGGATAGAAAAAAGAGTTAATTCCCAGACTATAAATATTGGTATGTCACATTTCAGTATCTGGAGAAACAGAAATAAACCAAATACTGTAAAGGCATGAAGTAGCATCTGGCCAAAACCAGCAGCTGCAAAAATTCAGCTTATAAGTACAAACAATTTTCAAGAACCTATAACTTCTGATTATAAAACTGGAAACTAACAATTATGGCCATGCCCACATTGCCAAGGGCACTCAGGAGCCCCCTCACGCCAACTGGGGTAGGTGGCTTGCATCCTTGCTCCTCGCAGCTAGTTCCTACTGATCACCCCAAAGGTTGGACGAAGCTACAACGGGCTCCACAGGGTGTCTTTAAGAAGTAATTACTCATGGGATTATCCAGTTCAAGGTGTCTGCAATCATGTGAGGGCTGCATCATAGCCTCTCAGGCTGATTTTAATAGCACAACACCATGAAAGCATGTGGCATACCCTGGCTGTGTTGTGAGAGTAGGCAGATGTATGCAGTGCAGCAAGACATGACAAGGTAACAGTGGAAGACTGCACAAGGATAGCAGCAGTAAGCAGTCCGCAGCCCTGTCCATCTCACCAGGAGCTGGGTCTTGGGGTGAACTGATCCCCAAAACTGTAACCAAGTTTTGTCTCAGAGAGAACAACATGACCAGATTAAGCAAACAAAAAACCAAAAAGAAAACCAACAAAAAGCAAACCGACTCCAGCGTTGGGGTTGGCAGTGGGCAGGGGCGATAAGTTATTTGGCTTTCTTCGTATGCCCTATATTCATTCTGACAGAGTTAAAACACAGCTAAGCTGTAAAAACTTTAAGCATCAAATGTAATCACTCTAAAGCTATTTAAAGGAGCTAGGACATCCACAGCGATGTATTTCTTGGATGTTGCATCTGAAATGAAACTATACAAAGAATTTATTTTGGCATCAAACTCAAGGCTCCAGAATAAAAGCTTAAAACCTAAAGATATATGAAATAGATCCCAAATCCTTGTTTGATTTTATTACTGTACTACACAGTACATCAATATCCAATGAATATCACTTCAATATCTGTGGACACAGCTGCAGAACACCATATAAATGCTTTCCATCAGAAAGTTCAGAACATCAGTAACTTGATAATGTAAAAATGTTTCCATTCCTATGCTTTCAAAGTGTTTATTATCAAGATCTAACTTCAAATCCAGTTTGGTTTTAAGTCTGTCCAGGAGAACAATACCTCCAGCTAGTTCTCCCTCCAGCCACTTTTCCTATGATGCTCAGCCCACAGGAAGACCCCTCCACTGGAACTTGTATGAGTTATGAGCTTATACTCAGACAGGAACATTTTATGGTTATTACTTGGCCACTCTTTAACCATTCATCTCTGTCTGGGGAAAAACTCTTGACAATAAGTATCATGATAATAATTATCAAAGAAAAAATATAGTGAAAATTTGCAAACATCTGAACAATGTCAGCACTGTCATATAAGCTCCTTTGGAAGATAACTCCCACTCTAGAGTGGTATTAAGGAAAGCAGATGAGGACTCACAGCTATAAATAGATCAAAGACAGAGTTTATCTTTGCCTCTACAGAGTGTTTTTCTTATCCAATACTTTGCTGCAAAATATGCTTTGAATGGTATATAATCAAATTAAAATAAAACATTCCTTCTCAAAAGTATGGACTCTGAAGTAACCCAGAGGCCTCTGTCTGGTTAGACCTTACTTTGTTCATTCAATTCTACAAATGCTTGCCCTTAATACAAATTATAATGAGCTCTATGATCTCGTCCTTATTCAAGGTAGAGCTGTAGCTCCCAAGCAGCTTCACAGCATACACTGGAAAGGTTTATTTTTGAAAAGAGAAACATGGCTGTCTCCACACACACACCTGAAGAAACAAGTTAAAGTGCATGTTTGTGCAGCAAGTGCTTTAAATGTGCACTGAGTATAAACCAAACTCCTGAAATTCTCTGTGCCACCCCCCAAAGCCCCACTTCATCTCTGTATGGGCTGTGACTTTTCAGAATACTTTTAGCACAAGGCAGCTTTTCAAAGACTTCTTAACTCTTACAAGCATAAATCAAACCACATTGGCCAACTCTTTCCATAACAGAACTGCACCTTTAAATACCACTCATGCCAGATGGTCTCAGCATATAAAGCAGCATGAGACAACATATTAATGCTACTCAAACAAGCAACTTGTGCTAGCAGCAGGCCAATGAAATTTGTCTCAGGCTGCTAATCCTCTCTGTCTCCATGGCAACATCTATTTCAGACAATTCTTCAATTTTCAAGTCAGATGAGATTGTTAGCCCTTAACTTCTCTGTTCAGGGGTCTTCCCTTGTCAGGTACTCTTTCATTTTGTATTGGCTGCTGTTACAATACAGAATTTATTCTTATCAGCTGTTCCATGGAGTATTAAGGAACAGATGCTCCTCTGTTTCTGTTTATTTATAGACTTTTTCACTAAAGAATCATAATACAAGATTTCCACTAAAGACTTGTACTATTTATTTCCACTATGGATCTGTACCCCTAACTGTAATCATGTAAACCTTAAAAATACAGATGTGTCTGTTGTGACTCTACCTACCAGCTTTGGAAGAAAAGGAAGAATTGATACCTTCTTCACACTCCTCTGCTTACAAAGCAGATTAAAAGGAAAAATTGCATGTACAGTAGGTAAACCGTAAGAGAAATTCTTGATGACTCCCCACCACATGTCTGTTACCATAACTAACTCAGCACAAATATCAGGGTTATTTGCCTATAGGAAAAATTTGACAGGAAGCAGTTAGGAACCATATCTTAAAGGCGTATCAAACACTGAACTACATGCTGTCTATTAAGTACTTATATACTGGGTTCATGGCATAGGCACAGTATGGAAGACGAGAACCTAGGCACAGGGAAGAGAATGTTCTTATCTAAAAATTAAAAAAATACATGGCAGAGCCAGGAAAGAAACCAGACATCCTTTATCACAAAACCACTTTTCTTGTATGTGAAACAACTTCCTACAATGACATTTAAACACACCATAGCCCAGCTCTCAACTCCAGAGTTTTTTAATTCTCTCTACCCCACTCCGTACTAATGTCACAAAAAGAAAGCAGACATTTCACTCAGAAAGGCATAAACTTTGATTCCTCACCCTCATTCCTGAAGTGCAGGCTATCATAGAATCAAAGCCACATTTAGGCTTCTTATTTAAGGAACCCACAATTTGGCTTGAACATTAGGATTTATAAACCTCCTGCTTATAATGAAGACTCAGATGTACAGCTCCCACTGACTTCAGTTTGATTTGTAGACGCTTAGCAGCTGGATGGAAAGAGAAATAAATGCATTGTCTAGTCTATACCAGGTGAAGATCTGACATGGAGAGTCAGCTTACCATAGTCATAAAGCTCCCTTTGAAGTAACAAATTTTACATGTGTAAAACATGTATATTTAGGTCCTAGACTCACCCCAATTTTGCTTGCATTTCTAGAACTATGCTTTTGTGCAATAAGCCAAAATGCAGAGCCAGCCAAAACCATAAAACTTTCAGTTTAACATAGGGAAAAAGGTTAATTTTGAATTAAAATTAACTGTGCAAGCAATGCATCATCAGTAACACTGAAGGACAGTAATGTGCAACTGAAAGACAGTCACATTGTGAGCTCCCTTTACTTCTGAGGGACACAAAAATAAAGGACATTCAAATGACATGTCTCATAGTTAGAAATCTCAGGGGTAAAACATGCAGTAATTCACACATGTCATCTAGTTATCTCTATTGCGATGGTACAAGAAACACAACTACACAAAAAGTTTTGATCTTTAAAATGTCTCACTGTCCTTCCACTTTCTTTGTATCTTTCCACTATTAGTTGCATTTCTTATAGGACAGTACTGCATGATCTCTCTTTTCTTTGGAGAACTCACATGGATAAATGCCACGGTCATTCTTTCTAGATACCAAAAAAAAATGTACCAGATCATCAGTCTGGTATACTAGCAAGGATGTATTTGTTAAGAAAACAGCTCATTCAGACAGGTGTCCCACCTGATTAAACAATTCTTTCCACTCAGCTTTAAGCCAGACCCACACCTAAGAATAAGCATTCAAAATGGCATATGATGTCCGTTCTCATCATAGCCAGGCTCGGCAGCCAGGGCAGTATCTTTCTTTGGTTGTAAATCAAGCAGTTCACACTGCACAGACATAACTCTATATAAAGAGTGACTATCTCAGGTTGCTCTGTGGGACTTAATTTGTGAGTGAATGAGGATGTCAGGTTTTGCTCATAATTCAATATGAATAATTATTAGTTTATACAGTCATAAATGTCTCACTTATGACAAAGAATAAAAACAAATTTTTACTGCCTTTGAACTGCCAACCACAGGTTTATGATTCAAGATTCTCTCTTTACCTGACCATTGTCACTACACAGACACACTTCTAACACGTGCCTCTGTATTGACACAAACCCCACTGTTACCTGGTAGTGTCATGGGAAGATGTGGCTGATGCTGATTTAATCAGCACAACATTAGCACGCTTCAAGAAACCTCCACTCCAAAGGGATCATCATTACAGACCAAAACCATGTTTTTAATCTAGTGTTCTCATTCCCAACAGTGCTCCTAAAAGCAGCAAGTGAAGTGACAACTTCAGTGACACAGGGTGGCTATCACATCACTGCACATGCAGTAGTTTCTTCATATATATGGCAGAACTCCAATTCCAAAATTCCAAATCACAGCAAGCCAAGCTGCTTTTTCCAGCACTGCTGTTTTGCAGAACTCCTAACCCACTCCAACACACCACCAGCTTTCACCCTTAAGCCTGAGGTAATCCATGCACATCTATGGCAGCCAAAACAGCTCAGATTCATGTCACACAGCAAATCAAACCTGTCCACTCTGCTACCATTTTACTGATAAGGACTTTTTTTTTTTTTTCAGCCTTTTAACTACAAAGACCTTTGGTGTCTTCATTTAGCCTCAGCATACTAGAAAGTAAGCTTCAAATATAACATCCTGATGCCACTGAATTCACTGACCCCTGGCTTTTGATGTGCAACTTACTCCAAAATGAAGCCTATGAAGTAAAGACCCTTTTACTGCTTGTAACTCTACCCATCATTTCAACTAACTGACCCAGAAGCCTTAAAGTACACACTGCAGTTTCCACTTTTCCTTGATTCCACAAAGTGTTAAGGGAACTCAGTTATAAACCTTCTTTTCAGTTTAACTCCCAACTCAATGGAAAAAACTCAGTGTTCTTACATGCATGAGACTTTTATTTTAAAAGAAAATATAGACCAAAAAAATGACGTGACACATGACTTTGTTTTTTTTTTAGGAGGACCATGAATTAAAATAATTATGAAAACTTGACAATATAAATTAACTTGCTGAGAAATGATCAGGTGTGTTTGTCAGCAGTATGTTTCACAAAGCGAGCATATAAAGCACAAGGCACTTCAGATGATGACATACAAAAGCTGGGATTCATCAGGTCTCAACCATAAGCTCTTGCACATGTTTCTAAGTCAGAAACCTGCCCACTGTCAGCTCCTTTTAGAGAACAGAGAAAATAGACATACTCATAATGCACCGTAGCCCAACCAAAAGGTCTGCCTGCTACCCAACAAAGGAAGATTATAGCATGAATACGCATGCACGGCATGTAGGCTTTGAGATCATGTGACACCTTTGAAAACAAAAAACTAGGTGGAATAGACACAGAACTAACTCTAAATTAGTTTTAATATTAAATTATTGGCTGAGCCTAGTAGCATCTCCATTGTTACGACCAAAAATTCGCGTTTCTTCTGAAATACGAAGACCTGTCTTGCACTTTTTGCCCTCTGTAATTTAAAGGCTTGAGATTTTGATCACTTAATTACAGAAAAATAAAATAAATAAATTAAGAATTAATATAATAATGAGGCCACTTTTTGATAAATCACAATTAAAATTTAGCGCCTTTAACAAAACGTCTCACAAAATCTTAGGAAACCCCTGTGCTTTACAGACTTCTCGGTAATTCTCTGGAGTTGACACTGATGTCACCATAATAAAACACCCCTTTAATCCAAACCAACAACAAAACAGGCTCACCTCCTGTTTTCACAGGAAACTGTTAAGGCATTCTACAGATGTGGGAGGTGATGACAACCCCTCTCTTGAAAAGAAATTAATCAACTCTCAAAAAGAGTGGGATTGTCAAAACCAGGATGGGTCAGATCAACAAACTCTGGAAGTTCTGAATACTCAGGCAAATTTTAAGCCTGAAAAAGAAAACAACTGCCTTCTGGAGTCATGTTTATTCTTAATGATTACAACCCTTTTCACCACAGCTTATTTACTCTTTGTGTCGTTCCAGCAAATAAAAGAGACACTTCTGAGACAAAGTAGCTGCGATCTACAGTGTTTTCACAGGTAGCACACAGCTTCTCTTAACAGTCTAACAAAAAGGGAAGCCTTTAAATACCTCAGCCAGTGAAGCAATTTAGAGTAAGGGTATTACATCCCTAGGAAGCACTGCAGAGACTGCCTAGCACAGCTGCCTAACAACACTGACTGTGAATTTCCATTGACTTCAATGGGAACGTGAATGGCATTAACAACTAGCTGCAAATGAGATCTATAAACATGCCTACCTCTCCTTGATTTTCACCATTTTTGCAAGCGCATTTTCTCTTGGTATTCTACACCTCCATTTTTAGATGAACATTAAAACTGAGATAAGATGAAATCAGAAATATTAAGGAAATTTTTATTTAAGAAAAAATATTAAGAAAAATCTTTTTTCAAAAACCTGCATGGTATAAAGAACATTCTAAAAAACATGATGTTTTTCAAGGCTCTTAACAACAAACAAATGCATTTAAAAAACTCGCTCAGCACATAAAGACAGCCATCTTATTGCCAGCAAATCCTGCAGCCTCCTGAGACCTGCACAATCTGTGAAGGACACTGGACATGCACTCCATACAGTCAGCATTTAAACTGTCCTGCCAGACTACCCCAGGCCAAATCCTGGCTGGGAGACTCCTGGGGGACTACCGTAAGTGGCACTACAGCCCATAAGGGATATGGCTGGAAAGTTAATTACAGCCTCCCAGTCTTCTGCAGAATGAGTGAGACATAACCAGCCCCAGATTTGCCCTCCCAGAAGGAAAGTCAGTAGCATATCCCTGCAGTGTTTGATGGGAAAGCCAGAATGTCCTCACAAGCTCTGAAAGAAAATCTGGCCCCTGATGCACAAAGGAAAGAAAAAATCCAAATGCTACGTGAATAAGAGGTTCAACCACGGTTTATTCTGCCTTTTATTTTATATATGCCTTTGCTGCCCTGTTCATTCTTAGGTTAGTGTGATGGGTGTTTTTGTTATTCTGCTACCTAAAGAGCAGCTCACCTCTAAAGAGGATTGCAAATATAAGCCATGAGAGCAGAGAAACTAAGCCACAGCTGACCGAAAAATGACATAGTGTGGTCAGCACAGCATCTCCTGGTACAACGTGTTTTGCTTACATCCATTCATTTATAGTCCCTACCTTTATGTAGTGCAGTTGGAAAAATACAAACTTGGCGCACTCACATTTACCAGTGACCAGCCCCATGTCACTGTGCTTCAACACCTCCCTTCAGAAAGGGAATGCTAAACAAGCAGCCATTGATAAAAACTGGTGTTTGCTTAAACCTCAACCATACCAAAATCAGGTTTGCTTTCAAATATCTTGATTTATTAACAAGCGCTTGGTGTATACAGGGTTGCAAAAATGCTCTGCAAAACTGGAAAATATTATTACGGCTCAAGGAGATCAGAAGCTTTCTACTTCCAAATTCCAAGTGTAAGGAAAAGAAGCTCTAGAAAATCGAGTGCAGTTAACTGTGATAAAATTAGAACAGCTGCACCTGGTGACATCACGTTAGCCAAGAGACAAGCTTAGTGCCTTCTGACATCACCCCTGCTGAAATACCCTGCCACCAACCCAAGCGCTGCGTTCACCCCTCTGAAGCAGGGCAGCCTACATGACCCACAGGTTGTATGGAGCGGTCCCTCCCATCCTGGGCTACCACACTAAGGCAGCACAGCAGATTCCTGCCCATGCCAAGTTGAAATCACAGCAGCCTCCTACACGCTTGTCTCTTCTTGCTGCGGTTGCTTCTTTTGCAAAGAGCAGCACTGGCTCACAGCTATCTGGAATTGCTGCAGTCATCTAAATGACAATGTTTTAAAAAGTATTTCATAGAATCACAGATTACCAGGTTGGAAGGGACTCAAGGATCATCTGGTCCAGCCTTTCTTGGCAAAAAAGCATGACCTAGACTAAATGTCCCAGAACCCTGTCCAGATAGATCTTAAAAGTGCCCAGTTTTGGGGAATCCACCACTTCCCTGAGGAGATGATTCCAATGGCTGATTGCTCTCACTGTGAAAAATTTTTCTCTTGTGTCCAGTTGGAATTTCCCACAAATTCGTGCACATCACCCCCTGTCTTTTCCATGTGACTCCTTTTAAAAAGGGAGTCTCCATCTTCTTCGTAGCCACCCTTTATATACTGGAACATGGTGATAAAGTCTCCCCTGAGCCTTCTTTTCTCAAAGCCTTTCCTCATACAACACGATTCCGAGTCCTCTGATCATCTCTGTGGCTTTCTCTTCACCCTCTCCAGCCTGTCCACATCTTTTTGATACAGCAGGGACCGAAACTGAACACAGTATTCCATGTGTCGCCTGACAAGTGCTGTTGCAGTTTTGTGCAACACTGAAATTCAAACATTACAAACAACTTTTTTCCCCCTCTGTGATTTTGTCAGCTTTACTTATCAGAATTTCTTATCACAGAACATATTAGGTCACATAGGTGGTGCCACTGCTGAGTGAGGGAGCACTTCAATGACAGGGAAAAAACCTATGTATGATATCTGTATTAGTGGACAGGTCTTGGATTCCCCCGTTCATTAATATACAGGAGGGGCATGATTTTCACTTCTCTTTCAGTCACCCTTTAATTATGTTTTTGAAGCAGGAAACAGCTCCAGCACTGCAGGGTTGGAGTGTGAGAAACTGAGAGCCTAACATGGGGTGACTCCGGGGAGGCCAGTGCAGGAGCTGCAATTTGGGAAATCAAGTAGTTTATTTAGGCTCAGTGCCAGCACTGACCCACCCGGCCCATTTCCTCACTGTGCCAAGTGGGGTCTCTGATAAAGTGAGGGGTCCAAGGATTAATGTCGCTGAGCTGCACCTCATAAAAATCAACTGAAGTGACACCTGCGAGGTCCTATAAATACTCCGAGTCGCCAACTGTGCTGCCTACCCCATGCACAACGTGCTCCTGCCTCACTGGCTCACAACGCCTTGTTTTTTGGTTGATTCTCTAAAGTCCAAAGTATGCCATTTTCTAGACAATCAGATGTCTCACTCAACTGCAAATAAAGCTTCTTCTTCTGTTTGAAGTATTTTTAAAGATTCTTGTGGGGAGAAGGATGAACAATAAAATCCTTAACATTGAAAAGAGCTTCTAAATTCAATGCTGCTTGGAAAAAAACATTAAATATTTTGGTTCCAAAATGCTGTTATTCTGATATTTTTAGCACTCCTGTTTCCTTTTGTCTAGCATGAACAATTTGATGAAAATGTCACAGATTTGCAGATCATTTTGTTGCCACAAATCTGTATTTTCGTCCAGCCTCTCTCCCTTGCATTTGATGCCAAAGTGATTTTCAGGGTGTATATCTGTAACATATGCAACCAGTCAATTAACCAGCCCTGCTTTGAGGATTTCTTCACAAAACTGAACATGGAAAATAACCACTATAAAAATCTTGGTAAACTTAAAAAAAAAAAAAAAAGGGAATTAAAATAAATTTTGTCTGCATTTTTTTCACATAAACAGGAAAAAGAAATCAACCTAGGAATCTTGAAAGTGTCAGAATGCTTCATTGTCACATTCAAAGTGAAGCCGTAATAGAAGCGACTGATCTTGCACCACTGAAAGCAATGGTACAAATGAGTCAGAAGTGGCAGCATGCCTAGACAAGTGGCTGAACATTAATGGTGGAGGAACTGCTTTTGGCATTAATCAATTCTAAATATACATCAACACTATTAAAGAATACAAACTTATGTTCAAAATAAGCTGAGTTATGGTAATAAAAAAGAAGCCTCGAGATCAGCATCCATTGGGTGTTTGTTCAGTAGAACATGAGATATCCAGAGCAAGAGCTATTTCCTCTCCCAGGAGTAGTCAGTATTCTTCATCTCATTTAAGGCAAAATATTGTTTAGTGTGTCCCAGAAATAATCTGTGCTTCACTATCAAGTGTCCTCTGTTTTCCCTTGGTTCATCATTAACTTCCCACTGTTTCCTCACTTTATCTCGCCTTGCCATCCACCACCTTTGCTAATTTTTGGCAAGCACAGGGACAAAACTGTATTTTCTCAGGTAGTCAAACCTACTCCAAAACACTTTGATCATTTCCAGTGTAGGTTCATGTAACACCTTCTACACCTGACCACTGATATTCAAATCGTCCTCTGCCTGAACCATCTAGTTCCCACCGAGTCAAAGTGAGATTATCTGCATGGAACAGCTGCCTCAGTATTAACTGTCAAAGTTCAAATGTCTTCATCTCTGGGTTTTGCTTCCCCTTATTCAAGGGTTTCTTTTCCATCAGTGACTGCAGGCTCTAGTCTCCCATTTGGGTACAGTATCTGCGTAAAGAAATTGCTGCCACAAAAAAACAAAACTGCAAAATATTAGACCAAACTCTGTTTGGGATGAAGCACAAGGGGAGCTCAGGTAGCATGGCATTTAAGTTTGCATTTGCAGAGAAAGCAGCACATTCTCCAAGTATTTCATGCAGGATCAGAAACTTCAGGCAGTCACACTTACAGTGGTTAGCATGTCCCTGGGAAGGATATGCTCAGTGAGGGATCAGTTCACATCTTTCAAGTTACTGATCCAGGTTTCCAATATTTACCAAGACTCTTTGTATGTTTACACAAGAAACCAGACTGGCTCATGCAGAGTCATTCTGGTTTCCAATATAGTATCAGGAATTTTAAAAGAAAAATCCTCATAATGTATATTTACCCCAGCCAAAGATGAGGCCTTAATGATTCATTCCAATTGCTTCGCTCACCAAGGATTTATTCCAGTTGCTTTGGAAGACTAAGGCACGTTTCTCAAATTTTCCTATTTCTCATGCATGTTTTTTTTTCCAAATATTGCACATACATTACTAATCTAATAAAGAAATAGCTGATACTCTAGAATTAAAGTTTATGTGCTTGCATTCGACTAAATGCGTTCACATAACACTGCACAGCCATGCAATATATGTGATTATGCAATGTATGCATGTACATGCAGTATTTGATTTACTCAGTACAAAGCCTCTTTACTCAGCACAAAGAGTCTTTATTGATGCTCTGCTGACACTTTCCTGATTTATTTTTTCGTCAACTTGCTCACTAAGTGAACAGAAACTTCTTTTTGTTTTCACAGCGGCTCACTAGTTAATTCAGTCATCATCCCTGCACACTCACCAGGCTTCTAGAAGCATGAGCTCTCTACAGATCATAAACCTATTAGCCACAGCATATATTTTGGTTATACTTATATATATATTTAAGCTTAAACCTTGTGACACTCTTGTAGGACAGATTATGCTCAGGAATAACAACTTCTTAGCCTGTCATGAAAAAAAAGAAAAAATAAGCATATGCATGTCTCTGTTTGTGAATCTCTATCATTTTTTTAATAATAGACGATAGTAAATCAGGTCCTAATCCTGCAAACTTTAATCACACAAAATGTCATCATTCTTATTGTTGCTCTGGATGCTCAGCATGAACAAGGATCCCCCCTCAGCTGCAGAATCAGCTTCGTAGTTCTTCCTGCCAGCACTGGTACGAGGCTCCACTTCTTTTACTGCACAGTTCAAAAAAGCTCACATACTAAAATAAACAGGGCTACCTTTTACTACACAGTAGAAGAAAGGGCACATTATTAAGAAGAAAACACCTCTAACGCAATAGTTATGTATGTGCTTAGGCTATGCAACAAAGCAGCAGGGATGTGATCTTACAATTCTTCCAAAGGAGCAAAACATAACTAGGCATGAGATCTGGCTCCCTGCCCTTCCTAAAAAGATCCTGAGTTTCTCTCATGTGCCACTGCAGATGGCAAAAGCTGCAGTAGCTCTGCACTTTGTGAGAAACACTCAGTACCTCACAGAAACTGAGGATTGAAATAAACCAATGAATTTTCTCTGGTTCAAACCCTGGTTAATCCTCTGAAAAAAAGAACAAAACAAAACAAACAAACAGCATTTTCAGCATCCAATGCTAAAGATTGCCAGGACTCATCACATTCCCTGACATGTGATTTGGACGTTACAGCATGTGGCATTTTGATATATATAGGGCTCCCTTTGTGAGGAACCAAGCACATTCTAGGAAATGCTTTACATTCACTGTGGCTTATATGCGGGTGCAATCCATAGGATTTTTTTTCCTGCAGTTTGTTATTGCTCATCGATTCATGGTTGGATTCTCTTTTGCTTGGGCTCAATGACAAAACACTTTCTCACACCACTGACACCATCAGGAGAAGCAGTGCATCTTTAGGAAGAGCTACAGCTCCATCTCAGACTGTACAGGGTGCTCTTTTGTCCGTGCTTCAGCTGGCTTGACCCAAGTGCCAAATAAATGAGCTGTAGCAATTGTCCCCTAACAGTAATCCAAAGTTACAATAACACTTGTGTATCATTCTAGTATGCAAATTACATAGTGGCAATAGGTCAATTCCTAGTGTCAGGATGACCCCTCACACCAAGATGGCAACATACCACAAAGAAATTTTTGAATTCCACTGCAATTCCTACATTTTTAATTTCAGACAA
Source organism: Psilopsiagon aymara (assembly GCA_024733675.1). Taxonomy (NCBI): domain Eukaryota; kingdom Metazoa; phylum Chordata; class Aves; order Psittaciformes; family Psittacidae; genus Psilopsiagon; species Psilopsiagon aymara. The sequence continues at coordinate 42,206 of JANRGW010010874.1, forward strand.
TGCTTTGCTACCCTGCCTTCCTCTTCTGCCTCATGTCCAGTATCCTATAACCTCTACATTTTATTGGTACTGCTAATGCAGCGAGTAAAAAAATATAAGTCCCTGGAGGATGCAAGCAAGGTTATAGTCAGGTCATGAAGCAGAATGTTAAGCCCTAATTGCATAGACCAAATCCTCAGGATTCACAAAAGCCACATCCCCGCCTAAAAATCACGGCTTTCCAGTCCAGATATGTAACCTATAAAGGGCAATGTGAAAACATAACTGTGGGTTACAGCTGGGCCTCTGGTACTGAGCATCTTGCAAGATTAAGCCTTTCCACATGTAAGTGACACTAACAATTCTGAGATCGGAAAGGATGAAGAATGTGCACCTAGAGGTATGAAACAAATGCACAGCACAAATCACATCCCCTTTTACCAAAAACGCCCCAAATCCCCCGTACACATGACCACACGCCCCGAGGAGGCCGTGCAAATGCCTGCAGTCTGCCCACGCCACAGGGCTCCTCCCGGCACACTCACACCTACCGCCGTTATCCTGGCGGCTCGGTTCGTGCCGGGGCAGCTGGAAGCCGAGGCTGCGGCCTCCCAGCACCGCTGCACCAGGTGCGCGCCTGCAAAGTGACCTCGGGAGCGTGTCCCTTCCCCACTGCTGCACCTCCTCATCTTTTGTAGGGAATTCAGCGTGTTTCTCTCTTTAACAGGGCGTTGAGTCCAACGGCAGTGACACAGAGATGCTTTGCGTTGAGCGCAGGCAGTCACTGACGGCAGGTACCATTACCGGAGTGCGCGTTTAAGGGGCAGCGCCTGCCCACTGCCGCCGGACCCGTTCCCAAGGCGGCAGCCTCAGGCATCTCCGCCCCGCCGCTACCCGCCTCCAGGTGCGGGCATCGCGGGGGCCGCCCGCCGCCGTCCTTCCCCCCTCTCCTTACCGGGCTCATGCTCGCCGGGACGGTCGGACACCTCGATGACCAGAAGCTCTCTGCCCTCGGCGCTGCGCCCCACCGTGTAGATCCTGGTGATGGCCGGGCACTGCAGCCACACGGCCACCAGCGCCTCCCGCAGCTCGGCGTACCGGTGGTACTCGAAGGAGATGCCCTCCTCAGAACTCAACCGCCGCCGGCGGCTGCTGCCCCCCGCCCCTTCCGACGGCTCCGCTGCCCGGCAGGCAGCCAGCAGCCCGCAGAGCGCCAGCAGCAGCGCCTGTACCCGCACCGCCATCCCGCACGGCTGCCAGCGGCCGAGCAGCTGCCGCCCGTCCCAGCGGGAGGGAGGGAAGGAAAAAGGGAGGGAGAGGAGGGCGGGCAGAGGCGATGGGGAGGGACAGGGAGTGACCTGCCGCTCCGCCCCTCTCCGCGGAGGGAATAGCGGCAGCTCCCCGCGGAGGGCGGAGATGCGGGCGCGGCCCCGCGGCACCGGAGCCGCACGGTGCCGGAGAAAGCCTGTGAAGCTTCCTCATCAAAATAATGCATTGCAAGAATTCGGGAGCGCGTTTTCCGCATTGCTTCGTCGTTTTATTTTTCTGCCTTGCGGGGCATGCAGGCAGACTCACGGGGTTAACCCACTGTCACAAACCTGAGTGCTCCGTGGAAGAGTCAAATAGCACCACTGCAGAATAACACAAATGTATTTGGCCCCACAGGGAACACTATAAATAATCGTCTATAAGGTTGCTTTGCTCATCATCTGTGAGCTAGCTTTGCTGCATCACAGAAAGCAAAGGATAAAGCAAGACTTACTGAGAATACTGACAGCACATTCCACTATGTTCAATGGGAATGAATGCTCATGTGAGGAACCATTTGCAGTACATTAATAAATCACAGTCTCTTCTAGACAGCAGACACCAGAGGACTTTTGAAACCACCTGTTTTTTCAACCTGTTTTTATAGGCATAGGTGTTTAGACTATGTTGAAACAGCCCAGAGAGGATGCCTGATAAAAGAACAAGGCTACATGCTAAAGAGCAATTTCTATACCAGTAGTTTTTATCATTTTCAAAGGATGCAAAGCCTCGCTGCAAAATTGTGAGACGTTCAACATTTTGAAATGTTTGAAAATCACACATCCAACTCATAATTCTACAAGTAGATTCTTGTCCTCAAAAAATTAATATAAGTTTTACCCTACTCTTCTAATTGAAAAAAGTGAGCCTGTATCCCCCTCTATCATCAATTTATACTGAATCAGTTTCCAGGAAGACCTGTTAATAATCCCTTGTGATCATATGGATATTTTCCTAAATTCTGGCTATCTAATTCCAACCAATAAGATAATGAAAGTAATGTCTTCTAAGACAACAACTTCATTGACACTTCGTGATATACCATCCAGCATATGCAACTCAAACCTAAAAATGCAACTACTATATATAAATACTTACTGCATTTTTTTTTTTGCAAGAATCAAAGGTCAGTTCATCCAGTTCTCACATCTTTCAATGCCAACGGGGTTCAGAGGCTTCTCCATCTAGTTTAATTCCAGGATTACAAGAATGCAACCATCAATCACAATCAAAGTACAAGGTGCAAAAGGCACCTTCAGAGCTCTTCCTGGAGCCTTCAATTCTCCATTCTTACTGCAAGAAAACATTGGCAGATGGCTATCATATCACGTCACATTAGCTCAGGGGTTATGGCAATACAAATGCAAATTTACTCTAAGGGTTTTGCAAGATTTGTATGCACAGAGACTTTCTGGTAAGTTGTTTTCTCTCCCCAAGATCATTGCTCAGACTTAGGATCACAGATGTGCCATCCCTCTGGCTTCTCTCCTGCTAATGGCAGGAATGGTATCATAAATTTGCTTACAACTTCACACCACTTTAGAATTATGTGCAATATGTGCAGCACTCTCAGAGCTCCAACATGAACTGCAACTAAAGGCAGCTGACCTAGTATTCAAAAGATTCACATGCTTTATCACTTTTGTTGGCTACATTCATCACAGGCTAAATATTCCTTGTTTTCTTCAACACTTTCCCTTGCACCTTATACACAAAGTAAACAAATCTGCTAATGCTGTGATTTTAGACTTACACTGTCACTTTCTGGGAGAAATTTCTAATCAGACAAAAAAACCTTTGTGCATTCCATCAATTCCCATTGGCTTCCCTTCAGATTATTTTTCCCAAAATACATCACTGAAAGATAGAAGTAGGCTCAGAAATCTTTCAGTCTCTGTAAGCAGTAATTCATTATTCACTATGCAAAATTAGTCTCACAACTAGACCTGAATGGTATCACATTAATTTCCTTAACTCCTCACTCCTAAAAAATTAAGAGAATGAGTACTTGTAAAAACACATGCATATACATATCTTGTGTAAAACAGAGTGTTTCATATACTATCAAATATTTCATTTTTAGTTCGCATGTACTAATTTATTTTTAATAAGGGATAACAAAAGACAGCTTAGATTCTCAGAGATCTTAGGAGCATTCGCAGAACTGAGCAGGAGGAATGAACTGATGACTTCCTTTGTATCCAATCCCTCCTCCACTTTTCCATAGTACAGTGACGATGATTATCATCACATGCAAAGCCCAAATTTCCTTCTAATATGCAAAAAGGTTTTGCACTTGCTTTAGTCTCAGTTATACCCTAACCCCAAGTGCATTCTCAGCCTACAGGCATAACCATGATCCTAGGTATGGCCTTGTAAGCTAATAATACTAATTAGAGGAGTAGAGCCCAAATGCTCCCTGTCCAGATTATGTCCTGATCAGCAGATTTTAAATCTGGATTATCTCTTTCTTATGTCTGTATATGACAGAGAATAATAATTATATTTCATTAACAAACAGCCTAAAAAATTCTGTATTGCTGGAGAAAATTTCATTGACAATTCCAAAAAACACTTGTTTATAGACAAATACATATATGTAAATATATGCAAACGTATATATAACATTATTACATATTACTCAATTCTTTTGGGCAAAACAACTTGCTGAATGTGATTCAAATGCTCACATACTTTTGACTTGCCTGAATTTGTCTCTTTCAGCACATCATTATTCATCAGCAAGTATATAAATAAATCTTGAAAAAAACCCAAACCAACCAAACCCTCACACTCACAGAGTTCTGCTTACAAGACTTGAGTAACTCTGCACTTTTTTTGTGTGTGACAAGCAGGCTGAGGCAACTATTTTCTTTTATAACCCAAAAATGAAAAATAGCCAAACCCCAAAATAGCCATGAGAAACAATAGAAGTACATTAGCAACAACAGAAACCTGAAAACACTGTATGATGGAGGTCAGATATTTAAATTATATTTAAACTACTTACATTATTAATAGCAATATACTGTTAATAATTGTGCCATGGAAATACTCCATAAGCCTCTCTGGTTGATGTTCAGAAAGAAGTGTGAGAGTGCACTAAACTGCATAAAGAAGACAGTGTTTTCTAATATACAAGTAAGCTGAACATAATGTGCAAGGAAGAAGTGTGTTCAGATCAGCAAAACCAAATTGCTAGGTGGTCTTTAAGGCCCCCTCTAAGAAGGGCTATTTTTGGCCTAATATCCAGTTATACCACATTTTCAAGCTTGGAAAATTCTGAATGACTGATTAGGGTATTAACACAGAACAGCTATTCACAAAAAAACAGCTCTAAACCATGTATGTCCTCAGAGACCAGGTAAAAGCTGGTAAGGATTTCAATCAAGAAATCAATGATAGGTATATAATAGCTGAAATCAATTTAAACAAGAGAACAGTTGATCTCAGTGTTTACAGATTACTGGACAAGTAGGTAGAGAAATGAATGCTGATTAAATAGCCATATCATACCTGGCAGCTCTGGTCCCTCAAAGCTATGTCTTCGAAACAGAATTTTCTGTTACGAGCTTCCAAAATGTCTTGCACAGCTCAGTGGCTCTATTTCTGCAATGCTTGCAAAATAGGACTGAAATACGGAAAGCTGCAGCTTTTCCAGTACCTAGAGAACAGGTTTCACATAAGGCATGACAAAGAAAATATAACCTAAAAATAATTAATTTTTAAAAATCCAAACACAGATGAAGCAGTTACATAGGAGGTTACAGAAAGGGAAAGGGAAAAAAACCACCCCACCTTCAGTTATGCATTGCAAGTCTGAATATTTCATTATCTCCACTCTTTAAATGACTCACCCATGTTACTGAAACTCCATCCCATCAGGAATTTAAGAGCTTATGGTGCTCTTGTGGGGGTGCTGAGCATCCTATGCATGTACACATCCTATGCATGTACATAAAGCCTCTTTATAGACTGCAGCTTACATTTCATACAAACATTTCTGACATTTGCACTTACATACTGCATACCTACACAGAAGGCTCATTGCTGCCCCTTGTTTCAGTTTGCAGGAGTAACCACAGCTCCTGGCATGATGCTGGGGCTGAGACATTGAACTGCAGTGCTGCTTCTGAGCGACGGCATGGCTGTAGTGCCAAACACTCTCATACATTGAAACTACCACACAGGATCATTGTGAGGATTTATAAAACTGGCTGAGAGGGTTTCTAAAAGTGGTGAGTCATTATCTAACAGCAGTGGTCTTCCACAGAGACTGGTATTTCAAATCCAGGGGTTAATTTACGCAGTGATTACATACATGTGAATCAAAACTGATTAAAATTTATGGATGACAAAGAACGGTGAATAATAAGGACACAGAAGCTCTGGAATGTGACTTAGATTACTTAGTAAGTCAAGCACATTTAAATATTTCAGAGCAGAAAATTGCAAATTACACTTAAGAGCAAGAAATATAAACCACTCTGCAACAGCCTGGCAAGCAGTATTGAGAGAACCCAATAGATGGGTAACTTGACAGTATTTTCCAGCATAATGCTGCAGAACAGCCAATTTTGTCTTTAAATGTTGATAGAAGACAATATTTAAAGAGGAAGGATGTGACTATACCAAAGTGGTCTTACAGAGAATAGTGTAGACGCACAGCCCTGGTATCTACAGATGAATCAAGACATTGAACATTCAGAGACAAGGCACAGAAGGGATCTGAGACATAGAGGATATGCCTTATTGCCGATGACATATCATCCAGTGAGACGGTGAAGAATACAATTGAAAAGTTATTTGGCTGCTGTGTTTATTACCTTCTCAGATAGAAAATTTTAGCAAGACCCAATGGTGATAGGTTGCCCTGTCCCTGGACCTGCCAGTTACACTTTCCAATGGATGAGATTTACCGGGAGGCTTCACCTAACAGAGAGGGGGCAGCAGAAATGGGATGGAGATTTGGAGGCAGTGAACCAGACACCGTAGTTAACAATAATTGCCTGTAGCTATAATGTAGGATTCAATAATATAATTTTTCAATAAAAATGAATGTTAAAAATGTAGAAATACATTACTTTTCTTCAAAATTATCTTTAAACACTCAGCAATCATTATTATAAAGTCACTGAGGAAAACAAATGGAATTTCTTAATCTACCAATATAATCATAGTATCAATCATTATTTTCTGGCAAGCTATGCTGTAGTGCAATGTAAACCTCCTTGCTCAGTATGTCATAGCAGCAGCCAAAACCAGTTGATTATTTTGCAATCCTAATCTTAAGAATTTATTACACTTTTCAAGTTTCCATATGTTTTTGACACAAAGCCCAAGAAACTAATTCATTGCTCCCATAGAACTTAATTATCGTCATATCTTAAGGGACAGTACAAGCTGTTATTTCCAACAAATGACCCTTACTTAAACTAAACTGGACTTTCAAGATTAAGTTGTGGAAAATGTTGCTCCCCCACTTATTCTCTGCTCCCCCCTTATCCTCCTATCCTACCACTTTTAAGAGTTAAATCTGTCTCCTTGCTAAAAAGGATAAAAGAGAAGAGATTGTGTAAGGTTTTGTTGTGCCTTGTAAAGAGCCAAAACCTATTACCTGGATCTTGCTTTCATCATCTTTTTCCATTGCACAGAACCCTCTTAGTTTTCAGAACTAACTTTTCTATAGTCACTTTCACTAAATATGGAAAAAAACCCCTAGTCATTTAATAAAGACCTAAAACCTCAAAAATGTAATTGCCTAACTCAGTTCCTGATATGTATAAAAGATCTCTAATAAACATAGAATCACAGAATCAACTGGGTCAGAAAAGCCTTTAAGATCATCAAATCCAACTGTTTCCCCAGCACTGCCAAGGCCACCACTAAACCACGTCACTAATCAAACACCACATATACAGGACAGGACCTGACATGCTGACTAGCTGGAGCAAGAGTCCTCTTCTCCTGGGCTCATGGGGTGAAGGTCTAGGGCTTTGACTTGTTCATTTAGTGTGTGGATTACAGAATGTAAATTGGTATCCACCCACCATTTCCAACCTGATAAGTAAATCAATTTTAGATTATATGTTGCCAAGTGGTGTGATTTTGTTACTCCATCCATTCCACCTGAGCACGCTGTGACACTTTCCTGAATCCACCATCAAGCTGTATTCCATTAAAAGCCTGGTCTCCTGTGGCAGCTAACATGCAACCTACAGTAAGGATGTTAAACCCACCATAAGGATGTTACATATTAATGAGGATCATTAGCATCATCTTCAATACTGAATGCAAGGTTCTGCATTGAAAAGGTGGTAATAAAACACAGGTCTACTTGAGTCCTGTAGCAAAACAAGCTGGTATTCTGATGTGAGTTCCTGTGTTTAGAGTGTTCTATCGGAGACATTTTTTCAACAAATAATCTATAAATCACAGCTTGTGTAATTCTCCAGGGATTTGTAAAAGAAAGAGGATCAAAATCATATTGTACATTTCAAGGCATAGAAAAGAACAAAAAATATCTAAATTAGCAATGGGCATTAGAAAAAAACCAAACACCCCAGGCACACTAAATAAAAAGATGGCCTAAGGAATTTGCTAAAACTACATTCCTTATTTTCAAAACCTCTTGAAGAACGGAATATACATTGCAACTTTGTAAGTAATCTACCAAGCTTTTAGTGCTCTGATGAAGCTCTCCAATAGCTGAGGACACACCAAGCTTTTACAAATTCCTTTACTAGAGCATTTAAGCAATCAGCTCACAGATGTACACAATTTTGTGACTGTGTGCATAGGCATCAGCCAGGAGACTGAGAAATAACGAATAAGATCATGTACACAGGGAAAATGTGAAGCACTGAAAGCTGCTTGTGTTTTTAGGCTATGGGTTCAGTAAAATAAAGGTAAGTATAGCTGCAGCTGCAGGATGAGTGGGAGTTGGCAAAGCAAAGTGGATAATTGCCATCTTTGAAATCTGATTAGGAGTCACTTGCACCATGGGGAGTTCAGGCTGGCAGTGCATATGGACTCACAAGTCTTAAGTATCAGACTCTACTGAAAACTGAACAATACAGGGATTTCAGCTTTCATTCACCTGCCACGGTCAAGTGTTTTTACTTCCTTTTAGAGGGAAGGGGAACTGGAAGAACACCCCATTTCAACAGGGATACAGATAGAGAAGTAAAAGCTTCTACAAAACAGAGGCAAAAGAGGAATCTGAGCCACTCCTACATCTCAAGTAACATTCGAATCACTCTGAATGTCATTAACATCTTAGGGTTTTGTTAGAAGCAGGATCTCATCCACATTTTCACAGGAAGCTCTGTTTGGGTATTACACTAGACTACAGGTGAAGCAGCATCAAGATTCAGGTGGTGTTAAACCCTGTAAGTATGTCTAAAGGACTTAAAGGGTAAATGAAGTGGTATTTTAAGTCTGAAAAGCAGCTGACATTGAAATACAAAGTGCAAGATCGTTACAAGGGTTTAAGCCCTTCTTAAATACTTCCACTATTATTTCCTGTGCAACAGGCAGATATTTAGACTCAACAATATTAGTCTACTGTCTTCATTACTAGTACAACTCAAGTAGTGTATTTTGAGACTCTAGTTTGTGAAAGCCGTAGCTTAACTTGAAAATGCACTTGGCCCAGAAGTTGTCACTACACCGAGTAGCTACGTATCCCAAATCCATCAATACAAGACCAGCAGAATTTACAAGATGTGCTCCATTTCTTACTGCTGTCTCTGTCAGTAGTTCAACAGATGGAAATGTTTTAAGACTATACTAACAGAAAAAATGCTTCTTCATTGAAGAGATGAACAGAGTAAGACACCGTACCCTACATGGTTTTTATCACAACATTGTATTAAAAAACATATGAAAGGTATAATACACTCATCAAACCAAACCACATTTATTTCATCAGTCACAAGTGCAAATATAGCAACAAGTCAGTTCAGCAAATTACAACACAAGAATGTAATGTAAATGCTAAGTACACTGACAGACCAACTTCAAAAGAGCAGCAAAAAACCAGTTTCTTCAAATAAAAACTTCTATTCTTTTTATGTAGAATCTAAAATAACATAATAAATCTAGATCAGGAATGTCTCTGCTAATTCATGTTGAGCCACGTATTCTGTTATTAACAGTTTGCATTATCCAGTGTGCAAAAGGCCTGTCCAAGCTTCCTACTAACGAACATTTTGGTTTTAAGCAACTTTTACCCAGTATTTAAATAATACAGTGCTGATAACTAGTTAATATGTTCTGCTATTTGATATTACAAATTTAAGAATATATATTTAAAAAACTAAGTCCAATTTCAGTGTTCCTATACAATTCTACCTTGATCCAAATAGGCAACATTAAAGATGAAATTGAAATATTTTTTTTCCCAAAAAAAAGAAACAAACAAAAAAAAGGATAGACACAAGTCCTCTCAGAGTTCTGCATCATCTTTAAATCTGTAGTTAAAATATATGCAGTACTTACGTTTAAAATAGAAAGCATTCCCATTAGGAAGATACTGCAGTGTAATTTAGCTGTTTTTCCCTACCGCTTAGTAGCCAAGGAACAAGATTTATGCTTAACACCAAATCACTATTTTGCTTTACAGAAAAGCAAAAGTTGACTACCAGTATTAGCATCAGATTTTTTACACTGGAAATTTAGTTAACCTTCTTCTTTGTTATGAGCTGTTGCTTCTTCTCTTTTTCTTTATAGGCAATGAATTGCGAGTCTGTACCAAAGAATCTGTCCCACCACGTGAAGGTTGAAGCGTAATTGCCAATGAAGTTCATGTGATGGAAGTCATGAAAACGGGCCCCAGCATAGAAAGGTATCAAATGAAGAGGGTTCAGTGGAACATCGTACCCACTACAGGGAAGAAAAAAGCAAATATAGTAAGGATTTTTTCCAGACATAAACCACAAAACATAGACACTAACTTGTAATTTCTACGAAATAAAAATACTTCTGGTATTGTAAGGCCTTGAGATATTCACTGCAATACTGGCTTAATATGAAAACAAAATCTCTCCTATCCTAGCCAAATTGTTGGCCAATGGAAAAATGAGCACGAGCAGGCAGTGTGCGCTTGCAGCCCAGAAAGCCAACCGTATCCTGGGCTGCATCAAAAGGAGCGTGACCAGCAGGTCAAGGGAGGTGATCCTGCCCCTCTACTCTGTTCTTTGAGACCTCACTTGGAGTATTGCATACAATTCTGGTGTCCTCAACATAAAAAAGACATGGTACTGTTGGAACAAGTTCAGAGGAGGGCCACGAGGATGAATCAGGGGACTGGAGCACCTCCCGTATGAAGATAGGATGAGAAAGTTGGGGCTATTCATCCTGGAGAAGAGAAGGCTGCGTGGAGACCTCACAGCAGCCTTCCAATATCTGAAGGGGGCCTACAGGGATGCTGGGGAGGGACTCTTCATTAGGGACTGTAGTAATAGGACAAGGAGTAATGTGTTTAAACTTAAACAGGGGAAGTTTAGATTGGATATGACGAAGAAATTCTTTAATGTAAGGGTGATGAGGCACTGGAATGGGTTGCCCAGGGAAGTTGTGATTGCTCCATCCCTGGTGGTGTTCAAGGCCATGTTGGACATAGCCTTGGGTGATACGGTTTAGTGTGAGGTGCCCCTGCCCATGGCAGGGGGGTTGGAACTGGATGATCTTAAGATCCTTTCCAACCCTACCCATTCTATGATTCTGTCAACTATCCCAAACTGGCTTTGGCACTTGTTGACCTTTCCAGCTCAGTTCACTAGGCAGTATCAAAACATTTAAGCAAGTCACCTAAAATAAATAACTAACTAAAATCACAGCTTTAACTGACTCAATAGTGATTTTAGAGAGGAGGAACAAGAAATTACACTATCTTTTAGTAACAAGCCAGGAGCATCAGCCCAGCTGCTCATGAAACAGTATCTCAAATCAACTACAGTTGCAGTATTTCTACTCTTATTTTCAGCTTACTGCAAGTTCTTCAAATGTTTAACATTCAAAATATGTGATGAAAATAATATTAAAATCAGAACAGTTTGCTTTGGAGGGACTTCAACTCTTTAGCTTAATAGCACTGGAAAGCATCTTACCACCACCTAGTGGGGAAAGCACAAGGTAGCTTGTTATAAATATCTCATGTGGACCACAAACTAAAATAGTAATTACCAAAGGAGATTCATATTTTGCATCAATTACTTTATGATATATCACAACATATAATTCTTGGCCTGCAAGCAATATATAACTAAGCCAGCAACAGTTTATACAATGATTTTGTTCCACTAGAACACTTTAACACTCAGCTTACAGTAAGACACTATATGCTTAGAATACATAAATTTACAGATACAAGGTCAAGTGTAACACTAGCATTTCAAAAATTAACTCTTATTGTCCTCATCCTCTTGAGCACAGGAAGGAAAATCTCATTCATTTGCAGATGAACTCAACTGAGCCTACTGAGATTTGCACTATCATTTTGGATCCAAATTTGAAGGAAGTCAGTTTCACAACAGAGAGAAGAGTCTTGTCCATTGTATCTTCAATAAAAGCAATTTATATATTTATTTTAGAGACAGTAGTGGTTGTATAGTCTGAATTCTCTTTTCTGGGAAAAACCTCTGACAAAGCACTAAATAAAAAGAACTCCTGACTGGAATATCACTTTTTGAAATTGATTTTCAGTGTTCTAATATGTATAAGATCACTTGTAGATCAAATATCAAGAGCCAGACATCCCAAAGCACCTAGCTTCTGAAGCCCTTGAGATGCTCTAGTTGATAGTCTACACTCTATTACCAAGACTTATAATAAGACAATACTAATACTACCTCAAAACATAAAACAGTGGTAACTGTGCAGTTTATGTCATTCTCTGTAAGATGCGTAAAAGTACTTCAGAGCAAAATAAATAGTAAATGTCAGTGAAACAGACAGGTAAGTTTGCGACAGACTCTGGGAGAGAGAAAAAGCAATTATTAGAAAGTAATGAGGATTTCACCTGTGTACATCAATGGTTTCCAGCAAGCGACAGATTACCCATGCCCACAGAAGAATCACATGGTTACAGAAAACAACAATTCCAATAAAAAAGCCAGCTCCAAGGATAAGTGTTTCTAGAGGATGTGCGTATTCCGCCTGCATTCCAAATGGAGCCTAGAAAGAGATAGACAGGAAAACAGTCACCGTTTTCAATCTTATATACCTTCAAATCAGAATCACCATTTTGTGGTACTCTCCCCTTCCCATTACCCCACAAGACTACAATAGGACAAATGGAATGATGCTATGGACAAAGGAAATGGTATTGATTGAGCAAGGGCCCTAACACAGGTGCTAAACTCCCTCCTGGGAAAACAGTATTCCAAGGTCATGAGGATTATCATTTCATTAGTGATTCCAAATACCTTACTACTAATTGAAAAGTTTGAAACTTTTATTTAGGCTTACCACTACCCCAGGCCAAAGCGTTATTTCAGGAATATGAAAGTGTTTGGCAAGCTCCTATCAGCCTTGCTGTGCATCCAGTCTCAGAAGCAGAAGAAAGGAGGAAGCCAAAATATTCTCAGAATCAGGATTCACTTGGAAATTTATTTTAAACATAAAAACTGAAAAAAACCTCATCTTTGATGATATTTTAAAATACTGTTCAAAAGCTATTTGAGACTGAAATAAGATATTCTTTCCTACACACACACACCAGTCATTCCAACATTTAGTTTACCAAAAATAACATTCCATAGTTTTCAAAATTAGTATAAAAGGAACAACTTAAAAAAACTTAATCTAATGCTGAAGATTCTCAGTTTGACTATTAGGAAATTATTTCTGTCATATGGAAAAAAATCTGGTGCAAGGGCAATTGTAAAATCACCATTTTTTACTACCAGGTAAAGTCTTTAGTGAAACAGCCATTAGACTAGAGATCACTTATGTGAACTGCTAAGCACTCTCAAGAATAATGGATAGAAGCTGTTCCTGCTCGAAACCTGAGTGGCTGCAAAAAGCAAGAGGAAAACAGCAGCTGTTGCTGCTGCAGGTGTACACAGATCTGCATGCATTAGTCAATACCAAGCTTCTCTATTATTTGCAGCTTCTCTATTATTCTCTATTATTACTCCAGACCCAGTAGCTTGCAGTTCTCCTTAGGCACACTCTAGGTTACACAACGAAACACAGCAGTACACAAACATAGTAGCACTGACTTCTGTGACCCAGAAACAGTGCCACCTAAACACAGCCATACCAACTCTAAGTAAGTAAGCTATACCAACTGCAAGGTGTAAGCACTACTGCACCCCGCTTGGCTCAGAACAGTGCCATCTCCAGCCAAGCATGGCTCATTACCTTGCGCCCAATGCAGAACCACCCCACGTCTCTCTGTACTGCACTGCGCTCTCAATGCATTATGACACAACCGGCTATGCTGCTTCCAGAAGCCCACATCCAAAGCTATAATCCTCCCCTGAATCAAGTATGCTGCATACGTGATGCACACAAAGGCTGTGCAGGAGCCACCTGGCTGGATTGTGTTCTGGGGATTACTATGCTCTGGATAACGTAATACGTGGTGGAGAACTCACAAACAATTGAAACCAGAAACCCACCACTTCCCCTCCCCTAGCAACGAGACACATAAATACACTTTTAAAAGCCTGGTTCACCTAGCCCAACAGATATGATCAAACTGTAGCAAGAACACAATCTTTCATTCCCATTAAATGAAATTTAGTCACAGGAGGTGCTTCAGAAACAGGGTGATCAAGCAGTGGGACAGAGGCTTCCCCAGGAAGCAGTGGAATTGCCATCCCTGGAAGTGTTCAGAAGCCATGCAGACAAGGCCCGTGACATGGTTTTGTGGTGGACTTGTCAGTCCTGGGGGAAACTTGATGATCTTAAAGGTCTTTCCAAACTAGATGATTTTATGATTCTATGAAAAAAGACTTTCAAATAAGTGCTATGAAACTGCATGTACTAAAAACTATTAAAAAAATAAAATCAAGGAATACATACAACAAACTCATGGTGAACCTTATGGATATACTTGTATATTCTCTTGTGATGCAGCAATCTATGCAGGAAATAGTGCCAGGCATCCTCAATCACTGCACATCCAAAACACTGGCCAACCAGGACATACCTTTAAAAAGCAGAAGAGCTATTCGTTACAGAATACATGAGTAAATGCATAATCTCGAAACAGAAAATAACTTCTACGTTAGTAAGGGTGGGAAATGTTTATGGCTATTACTGACTGGCACTGGCATCACCTTTTTAACATACTGAAAGTATTAGTATGCACAAGAGCTATTGTGCTTATCAGCTGATCTGTTCATATGCAAAGTGAGATAGCATGCAATACAACAAGCTGTCACTCCCAACACTACACGCACAATACATAGAGAACGCCCATAGAATGTAAGACCTAAATATAAAAATATAGAGCTGCATCAGCTATCAAACCAGACAGAAAATAGCTTTCCAAGAAAGATGACCTGCTGTTGTAAAGAACTGCAATTGTCAGAACACTGACATGCTTTAAAACAAAGCTGAATTAGCTCTAAGTGCACCTCCTCCCCCTGTATGTCAGTTTAGTACAAAAAAAATAGAAGAATGGGAACAAGGTAGTACCTTCTCTCTTTCGACAAACATCCTGCTGCTATACTATAAAATAAGGCGTAAGGAAGAAACAGAAGAAATAAAAAAACTCTGGATAACACCCCCCTGCAATGTATAATATGCAACCCATGCCATCATGAATCTCACTTTGCTCCCATAAATTCTTTTTAATCTCCTTTCTTCTGAGTATCAGAACAATTTGGGGCCATTAAAAAGATAGATCTAGAAAGCTCTAATAGCAGCTAAGCATCAACAGAAGCAAGATCAACAAATGTAGTTTACATCATCAGAAATCATTGTGTATTAGATTTGATGACACTATCTGTTAAATATTCTGCCCCCAACTGTATGCAACTCAATATCAACACATGATAAAAATGTACCTACCATCTAGGCATCTCTTCCCACCCATATGGAATGTTAAAATATTCTGTGAAGTAATAGGTGCCACAAATCAGAGGAAGTTGAATGAAAAAGTGATTGAAGAGGAGTGTTTTGAAACACTTCCACTGTTTTTCCCATGTTTCTGGTTTATCCTAAGAAGAAGCAGAAAGACACAGTTATGTTACATATTTCTACAGCAGGTAACTGAAGTGTTGCAGAAAATTACTTTGGAGGCAGTTTCAATTCTCCTTGGAAGACAGATAGCAGGTCCTTCAACAGTACAAATGAACTCAGGCAATACAAATTACACAGGATTAGATTCAGTATCATCAAAACCTCTTGTTTTTCTAAGCTAGATTCCCATAAAGCTTAAAGCCTCTCTTAACAGAGGCTGGCTGTCTTTGCCTGTTGCCCCAAATTATTCTTGTTATTCCAGTGTTTGCAATTAGTCAGAACATTTCACATTTAACAGTTAAATCAAAGTTTTTGTCCTTCGCACCACAGAATGCATTTCCCACAGCTAAAATAACAAAAAGAGAAGCTGAAGACAGAAGCTTGTGAAGAAATAAGCTGTCTTGAAAACACCCAGTTTTTGCAGAGAGACATTTTATCAATCTCTCTAATAATACCAGCTTCTGAAATTACTAGTTTCCAATTCATATTACAATGAACTGGGGGAAAACCAATCATCTTCAGATACTAGATGTGCCTACAGGTACTTTGAAAGAAGCACTTCCTAGTAAGTAAGCACATCATGTACTTCTTTTATAATACCAAGACAGACCTCTACCACCAGATGCTATGATTTTATTACACCTTCCTGTATAAACCTTTGCTGTCAGATTGACATACCCTTTTCTCCATATACCACCACGGAGGAAAGGCCATCCTCCCTCAAAAACAGAAAAAACAACCTTTTGTTGTTTTTTGTTATTGTTTGTTGTCATTTCCTTCCCCAAAATCCACTTCCCTTTCTCCTCATATATATAGCAGTTGTTCCCTGCTACTTCCAGGATGTCCGTGTGACAGAAAATGGGCTCATATAAACTAGAAACTAGGAAACTGCAATTATATTTTCTACTTTATACATTCAAAGAAAATCAGGAAATGTGTATTCCACAACTTTCTCTTACCTGCTGAATTTTGTACTTCTGCATGTACGGTATAAACTGAAAGACAAACCCAGGTACACAGAGCAAGAAGTATGAAACTTCATGAACTAGAAGTGATCCCCAAGTTGCAATCTGGAATTTTGTGTAGTTATCCAGCATGTAATTCCATGCATTTTTAAATGGCTGCTGCAGGGGATTGTCAGGCAAGAAAGAGTCTATGTATTCCACTGCCAGATAAGCAGAGTTTAAAATGTTAACGCTGTCGTTCATTGCCATCGTTCAAACATCAAACATCACAATTATAGTACTTCTGCACTTGTCTGTAAGTAACCTGCAAATTTTAAGAAAAAACTGAATAAGCAGCAGTTAATTTTCAGTAAAACAAAACAGAACATCACATATCTTAGTTGTAACCTAGTTTTAAAGTAAAAAACAGGAAAGAAAAAGGAAAGGAAGCGAGTCAGCTCTCAAGTTTTGGCATTACATCAAGGGAGCGAAAAGATAAATAAATGTTAATTATTACCCAATTTTATTCCAAGTTTTCTGCAGGATAATTGTATTCTTCACAGAAAGGTCCAAAGCAGATTTAGACATTAAATTAACTGTGGTGTCTTGATTACCCAGCCTAATTCTTCTTGTAACTGTGAGCCAGAACCCATGCAAACTATGTCAACCCAGCAGACTACCTTTAAACAGCAGTAGGATTGAGATAATCAGCCTTTTGTAACTGACAGAGATTTCATCACAGCTCCCAAAAGCATAGAGGCAGCATTCCTGCAGGTGTGCTGAACTTTTGCCATTTCCACAGAATAGGCTGCTTCTTGGTCTGGGTTTTAAAGGACCTTTAAGGATGATCTAGTTTGACCCCTCTGCCAGGGGACACCTCCCTCTAGATCAGGTTGCTCTAAAACCTGTACAACCTAGCCTCGAACACTGACAGGGATGTGGCAGTCACAGCTTCTCCGTACACCCTGTTCCAGTGCCTCACCATCAACACAGTGAAGAATTTCTTCATAATAACTAATCTAAATCTCCCCTTTTCTAGTTCAAAGCCACTACCCCTTGTCTTGTCATTACCTGCCTTAGCAAAAGTCTTTCTCCATCTTTCTTACAAGTCCTTTATATACTGAGCCTTCTTTTCTCTGTCCCAGCCCTCTCTGCCTCTCTCTGTGGGGAATGTACCCTTTTCTCATTTTCGTGGGCCTCCTCTGCACCCCTTCAACACACCTATCTTCCACTCTAGAACACGTGGGTGATTCATAGGCCAGAGTCCCTCAGTTGATTTGTTCAGACTAAGTCCAACATGAACAGTGCACCAAGCTTGGTATCAAACAACAGCAGCTACCATTTTCTTTCTTAGCAACAGCATAAAGACGCTACTGTTTCCTAAAAGTAAATTACAGAATAGTTTGGGTTGGAAAGGACCTTAAGATAACCTAGTTCCAACCCCCATACAACACGCAAGGCCACCTTCCACTAGACCAGGCTGTTCAAAGCCCTGTTCAACCTGGCCTTGAACACTGCCAGGGACGGGCCAGTCACAGGTTCTCTAGGCAACCTGTAACAGCATCTCACCACTGTCACAGTAAAGAATTTCTTCCTTATATCCACCCTAAATTTCGTTATCACTTAACCTAATCTTAGATACCATTTCATTAAGTGTAAACACATCATAGCAGATGCTAGGCCGGCTTACCACACAAGCTCCCAACCCGACAGGCACGCCGGACTACTCACCCTCCGAAGAACTGGCCAGCCGAGATGCCAGCCTGTGCCTGGGTCGGGCTCCTCCACCCCGTCTAGCCGAAGAAGGATCCTGTGAGAAAGTAGAGACCGCGGTACACGCAGGCCGCCGGCGGCCAGTGGGCACGCACAGCTCCCCGCGGGACGGCGACGGGGGGCCTGCCCAGGGGAGGCGGCCAGCTGCGGCACCCGCGCACTGCCGGCCCTTCACCCAGAGCGGCCCTGCGCAACGCAGTTACCGGGATGTGCCCCACCGACCGATCCAACCGGGCGCCTGCTCCCCGGCACCACGGGTCGGGCCGCTCCCAACCTCCCCTGCGGGCAGGCCCGCGGGCCCCCTCACCTCAGACGGGGAGCAGCGCCAGCGCCCGTCGCAAGAACAACAACAGCCGGGGCCGCCGGCTCTTCAAGTACGCCCTCCCATTGGCCGCGCAGCAACGCCCGGCGCGGAGCTCATTGGCTGGCTGGAAGCAGCGGCAGAGAGTCAGGCGGGAGGCAGGCCGGACGAAGCGGCGGCTGCCGCGTGCCGATTGGCTGAAGGGGTGGAGTGAGGATAGTGAGACCTCGGCGAGCAGCCAATGGTGAGGGAGGGAGGCAGGGTGACGTCAAAGACGTGATGAGGAGGGGAGCCGTGCCTCAGGTGGGCAGAGGTGGGCGGGGAGGGCGCGGTCCGACCTTCGGCCCGGGGTGATGCAGTTTCCCTCACGTCCGGACCGGGCGTGTCCGGCTGCGGGAGCCGCAGAGAAACGCGATGGCAGCAGCAGGAGGAGGAGGAGGAGGAGGAGCGGAGTCGGGGCTCAGAGCACGGGGCGGAGGCGGCCGGCCGGGGCGATGGAGGCGTCCGTTCCCTAGGGGAGGCCGCGCAGCCCGTTCCCTCCACCCGCGCTGCCGTTAGAGCGGTGCCTGTGGAGGCGGGCTGCCCTGCTGAAATCTGTAAAAGGGCTGAAATACAAGGGTACAGCGTAAGAGCAATGGACCATAACCCCACTCACTGAGTGTGGTATGATAAAGGTAAAATAACACAAGTACAAATGTACAATGCTTCGCAGCGCTTTATAGTGCAACCCACTACCTCGTCCCACAATACATCATACAATATCCCCAGCAAAATATAATCCATTTAATTCAAGCATCTGCCCCCCCCCCCCCCAATGTTATTCTCACAGCTATTACACTAATGGCACAGCTCTTCAGTTCCAGTGAAACTAAGGCAGACATTACCTTAAACTAACTGATAACCAAAGCTTTCAGAAACACGTGCAGCAAACCAGTGATAATTACATAACCAGTTCCTAAACCATAACAGTTCAATTGGCTCACACTGGTTCTTTAGAACATCAGCTTGCCTCTCTCTCTCCCCCCTTTCCTCCCCCAAGAATAAATCTCCCTTCACTTCTATCAAGACTCTTTGGTTTGAGACTTGCATTGAGAAACAAGTTTTAAGCGACCTGTTGACATTAGGAAACCAATATACAAACTTTTATTTGAAGAAAATCTCAAATATGACAATAACTTTGGTCATGTTAAAAGGAGGCCATCCAAGAACGAATAAAAATGAGCTGCTTTATAAGCATGGCCACATACAGTATAGTCAGATATTAGCTAATAGAAGCTAAGGTTACACGCATAAATATGCCTTAGTACCATGCAAGTTCGACGCAATTTCATACATTCATTATAAATTTTCAGTTATTTTCATGCCAAATCACCTTTTGGATAAAAAGGTAAGAAAGAAGTAACATCTAAATGTGACCAAAATTGAACAGAAAAAAGAAATCAAAAGTACAGACAACATTTTTATTAAAAAGATCTCGAAATTACACCTGTTCAATGTTAATACCATCTCTGATCTCCTTCAGTGGGAATTAGTAGTAGTTAAGCATTGTTACATATCAAAAAATACAACTCTGTTTTACAACATAGTACCGACATATTCAAAGTACTGTGCCAAATTATAAATAGTAAAATCAGGTTTTGAAGAATTCCAATAGAAAGCAAGTTATGCTCACATAAACATATGCACATAGTATAGTTATGTAACAAAAGTCTTATAAAAGGAAACAAATTTACCCCATGCCAGCTTGAATTACTGAGGTGGGATCCAATACTTACTATGAGGACTGACAGTTCATTTCTTTAAATATATTTATTAGTCTCTGGAAAAAATAAGACAAAAATTTACTTTCACCAGAATACACACCATTCTTCACTGACAATCTGTTTCTCAGTCGTGACTGACATAAGTCGGTCCTTATGAAAGTGGCCTTTTTGTTTCTTTTTGAAGACCTTGCAATAAAAAAAATTGTCCACCAGACTTCAAAAATTCAATCAGCTTCTGCACAACTGCAGAATAATCCTACACACTGCTTCTGCCTAGAGTAATCTTCATCATCTGTCATCTGTAATTGTAGACAGTCACATCTTCCTCTGTGACTCAAGGTGCAGCTACAAGTAGAGAAGTGCTTATATACTCAGTCACTTCAAATACACTTGTTGAAGACTGCTTCTAGTGCATAATCAAGTTGAAAATCTCTTTACTGATCATAATGGTTTGTCAATAACTGTAACACCTGGAATGAAGAGACAAAAAAAAAGGAAGAAATCTTTAGGTAGTATTTTACAAAAATTCAAGAATATGAAAAGAAAGTTTGAATATAATACCTTGCAAGTAACATAAACTGCAGTAGCATCAATGTTGATATTTTCCCTAATTTCTCTGACAGAATGTTGTCTGAATCAGTGCAAAGTTCTCACAGTTTTTGTGACTTGAAAAAATTTGCCATTACTCAAGTTTAATTTTATCCATTAAATACATCATCAGCATTTACTTAAGTCATTTGAGAAACTGCAGTTACTTAGGGAAAAGGTTCCTGAATCAGTTTTTGTTTTCTAAATATCTAATCCCAAAGAACTTCAGAATTGGACCTTCGTAGATAGCAACACAAGTATCTTGTTAAAAAAAGGGATTGGTCATACCAGAATCATCTTTCTGACTCACCTCTTATGTGCTAAATCCCTACTGAGTACATTTAATACCGTCTTTTAGCTTGTAGTGAATAACTGTTTGAAGGCATCATTCAAAACATACCCATCAGTTTCTTCACATCTATTCTGGTATCTTAGGCTTTACCTTAGACAGGACTTGGTTTTGATGCTTTGTCAAATTTCTTATCCTAGCAGTTATACTGCAAGAAGTCAGTTAAAAATATATCTACACAAATTACCTGCATAGCTCCTTCCTGTACTCATACAAGAAGACACAACTGTCCATTTATCAGTTGTTGGATTATAATATTCCACTGTTGATAAATTACAGGAACCGTCATCTCCTCCAACCACATACAAGAGACCATTTACAGCACAAACACCTAAAAAAAGGAAACTGAAAATCAGCAATTGGCTTGTTCACCCCATAAAAGAGCGATTTCTATTCTGCAACATCACAAAAGCAGCAGAAACCCAGGAATGTGCCATTCACACCAAATGGTATTACTACCATTTTAAGGTACTTGTTGTGTGTACCTGCATTTCTTCTGCACATGTTCATGTCTGCAACCTGCTTCCACGTACTGGCGACAGGGTCAAACACTTCAACACTTTTTCTTACCAAAGGACCATCATGACCACCTACTGCATACAATAAATTGTTTAACACACCAACACCTGTGAATACAGGAAAATACTCAAAATTAACCAGAGAACAGTTTGACTGATACAAAGCAAAACCAACAAATATTACATCTACCAACATAAATCTTTCATCCAGTCAATGTTAGGGACTAATTCAAAGAGCATCTGGGTCAGGATGCATTAAAGCAGAGATGGTAGCTACAGCAAGAAGCTGACAGAATGTCTCACATTCCCACCTACCATACTGCAGCATATAAAGACCAGAGCTTTTCTGCAACAAAAGTTTTAGAAAATCTGGGATGAAACATGATGTGCAGGAAAATGACAACTGTTGAAAGTTAGGACTAATTAGAAGTGACAGTAAATGAGACAGAGTGCTCAGCCAGCATAACAGAAATCTGACAAGACGACAAAGCATAAGTGAATTTTTAGAAAGTAAAAACTGTTCAGTATGGAGGATAAAAGCTGAATGGATAGACATTATACAACAGGGATATTTCCACTAAAGTGTTGGAATGCCGTGTAAACATATATACGAAACGAAAGGAAGTAGTTAAGAGTGCGCACCTTCCTCCTTCAGGATTTGGAAGAGAATCATATAATAGTTAGGGTTGGAAAGCACCTTAAGATCATCTAATTCCAACCCCCCTGCCATGGGCAGGAATGTCTCAATCTAGACAATGTCACCCAAGGCTCTGTCCAACCTGTCATGAACACCGCCAGCGATGGAGCATTCACAACTTCCTTGGTAAACCCATTCCTGTGCCTTACCACCCTCACAGTAAAGAACTTCTTCCTAGTATCGAATGTGATATTCCTGTTTAAGGTAAAACCTGTTACTCCTTGTTCTATCACTACAGTCCCTAATGAAGAGTCCCTCCCCAGCATCCTTATAAGCCCCTTTCAGATACTGCAATGCTGTCATGAGGTCTCCATGCAGCCTTCTCTTCTCCAGGCTGAACAGCCCCAACTTTCTCAGCCTATCTTCATACGGGAGATGCTCCAGCCCCCTGATCATCCTTATGGCCCTCCTCTAGACCTGCTCCAGCAGCTTCATATCCTTCTTATATCAAGGACATCAGACTGCACACAATACTCCAAGTGAGGTCTCACAAGAGCAGAGTAGAGGGGCAGGATCACCTCCCTCGACCTGATGGTC
>JANRGW010010876.1:0-40077 GCA_024733675.1 Psilopsiagon aymara
GAAAGTTGGGGCTGTTCAGCCTGGAGAAGAGAAGGCTGCATGGAGACCTCATAGCAGCCTTCCAGTATCTGAAGGGACCTACAGGGATGCTGGGGAGGGACTCTTCATTAGGGACTACAGCAACAGGACAAGGGGTAACGGGTTCAAACAAACAGGGGAAGTTTAGATTGTATATAAAGAAGAAATTCTTTACTGTTAAGGTGGTGAGGCACTGGAATGGGTTACCCAGGGAAGTTGTGAATGCCCCATCCCTGGCAGTGGTCAAGGCCGGTTGGACAGAGCCTTGGGTGGCATGGTTTAGTGGGAGATGTCCCTGCCCGTGGCAGGGGGGTTGGAACTGGATGAGCTTAAAGTCCTTTCCAACCCTAATTATTCCACGATTCTATGATTTTCTGGAAACGTTAAATCCCACACCTAGGCTTTGCATAAAGTTTCAAACATTGTTTCTCACCAACTCCTGAAACACTCCTGCAAGCACAGAAGCAAGATACTCGTCTCTATCCCAGCTCCATCCAGTGATGCAATGGGAATTGTTCACTCTAGGCCACACTGAATGCAGTAGCTCAGTGACAGGTAATGGTTTCCAGCTCCAATAGCTTTTTTTTTTTTTCCATTTATCCACAGCATATCTGTTCCATTCCTCTTTTCCATATACTCCTCCCAGGAACATGGGAAATGAAGTGGTAGAAGAATTACCATTTAACTAGCTTGTGAACCTCCAGCAACCCTGTTTTCAACATTGCAGAAGTTCCCAGGACCTTGCCAGAGCAGCACTGTTTTAAATGCTAAACCTAGCTAGAAAACAGAAACATGAATATGGTGATTTGTTCACCAATTTGCATACATATCCAGGAAGGATAATATGAAAAAAAGTAATGAACAAAGTAATAGTCCATAAAAGACAAAGTGAATGAAAGTTTGAGAAGGCAAGGTCATGCATTTCAGCAAAGTTCCCTACCTGTTTATTAATTGAGACAGCTTTTCAGAAACCTTATAGCAAGAGGGGTTCTCATTTATTCAACATGAGCACAGTTTAACTGCTGAAGATCTCTCCCTGTCATAAGTACACAGAATGGTCCTCCACCAAGGGAAGGAAGCCTCTTCCACTGTCAGCTCTACACTACCTGACCTGCCGGATAATTTAGTCCATGAAGCTATCACTTCACAGTGGCCATTCCCATACTTTTAAAGATTCATAAAAGAGCAGAACCTGCAAAGTACATACACACCAATACCTCTTTCCATCAGGAATGCCATTCATAGAGAAAGGAAGAATAAGAATAGCCAGGACATATGGTTTATCATTCTTCTGACAGTCAAAGTAAGCACGAAGTGCGCTCCTTTTATTCAGTCCCACCCTTTCTCTCATAGGGTCTGGGTAATTAAAGTATTTTACTACCTGACTGACAGTCCAGTGCTCCATGAGCTACAAGGCTATTAACAGGCATGCATATTCTAGAAAAAATGAAAACAGAGCCATAGCAAGATATTCAGCAGTAGCCTGTATCAGCATTCTGAAAAATCAGGGCATACTCTGCAGAACTTCCTTTCACCCTCTGCATTGATTTTCTTTTTAAAATATCAAATCCAGTCTCAAGTGAACAAAGATAAGACCATAAACATTCTCATTCTCCTCTAAGCATTGAATTTGCTAACGCATTTCAGCTAAAATTCCTGCTTAGTCACGCCTGACACAATCTAGTCTTTTAGGCAAACATTCTCTCCATTCTATGTGTTATGGCTGCCAGCCAGTTTTCAGTTGATGTACCCAGCGCTTTTCTGCTTGTGTCCAAGCACAGTGAGATCTCTTAAACCTGCTCTCACACAGCAGTTTTATCCTTGCATATGCTCTCCATTTAGAAACAAAGCATATGCATATTTATGTATAGGCAGGTCTAAATATGTGCACATTAATTTGAGAGATATCAAACAGAAGAACATCAGATCCTCTAACTCAGGCTACACATAGGAATTAAAACAACTGTCTGTCCTGAAACAAATAAAACTTTCTGTAAACAGCAAGTGGACATTATTCTTCACCATGGAATTAAAGCCCCGTTGCAGGTTGATTTAAACAAAAGGCCCTGCTTTTGTGGAAATATATTAACAGAAAGTATAACAATCATTACTTAGACACCAAAGCAAACAAACAAAAAACACTAACTGATCACCACACTCACTATCAGGTCCTGCCTTATTTAGCTAACTATTTAGTCTCGGTACCAAGGGCAAGAATGGGCTAAGCATGTTCAGAAAAAAAGGATAGTTTTTTTTTTTTTTTCCCATTACCTGCAACAGTGGATGGTAGATGGTAAAACAGCTTCCAAAACAACTCTGCCACATCCTTATAGGCAAGTGTGAATTGGAAAACAAGGGCATAAAGTCCAACTTGCAACCCACCCTCACTGATGCTGGAATGAAAATCATTAGCTCTCAGTTCTCTTCCTGTGCTATTCTTAGGTTTCTGATGCCTGAAGCTGCAACCATATCAAGTTTCCTTAGGTTGAAAGAGCACTGGGAATGTCTCTGAACATTCAAATATTTCTTCTCTTCGAAGAGCAGCAAGTTCTTGTTTCAGTTGTATCTGCTCAAGGTTTTTCCAGAAATGCAGCAGAATATCCCCTGCTCTGGAAACTGTTAACTGTTCCCAAAAATATTATTAATTTCTGAGTGATTGTTTTGAGATAGTTGGTCTGTTGCCTCAGCTCTAATTACATTTCTCATGTCAATTAATTAAAACCATGCTAAATGAAATGCCAGCTTTTATTTAAAGTTTGGAGGGGGGGGGGGGGGGGGGGGGAGGAATCACAGGATACAATTAGATGTTACCAGACGTGATCTCAGCAGGTTTTCAATTATTCTATGTATAATAGGTCCCTAATTCAATACAAAGCTGTAATTAAGAATGTAATTAACTTGTGGCATTCTACTGATGTCATACACCACAAGAACACATAATGAGCTACAGTTTTTAGTGCAGAATTCTTAATGGATTGGTCTGTTTCATTGAGAATGAATTAGGTACATAAAAATAATTTACTATGGGAACCTGGCCAACATAATGGCCACATTTAAAAAACAAGTGAAATATAAAACAAGAGCCAATAAACTTTGTCCTGTCAAGGACAATCTGGCCAGAACCCAAATCTGCACCTGGTAACCATGGCATTTGACTGGTGGACTTGCCTTTATAACTAACACAGCACTTAATGGCTATGTCTGTGAAGGGATTGGGAAGAAGCACAGCATGTTTGCAAATGCATCTACTTAAAATCTGGATGTGGGCAGCCTGTCTGAATAGGAATAGAAGCAAATTAAGCTGCCTGATGTTGTTTTGGTGATATACTGAGCTGTCTACGTACACAGCAGACAGAGTCCCATGTGCTTTACAGATCATCTTCCAGACTTGAATGAAGCAGAGCTTCTGGATTCACAGTCTGCATTAAAATGCTGGATTTCAGTCTGGGTTTTGTAAGCTACCATGATGCATCCAATCCCTGTGCTATCACACCACTCACTGAACTTTGGAGAAACCCTCCAGGTCACTTCTGCTTATTAAAGGAAAGCTTATGCTTCTGAAACACAGACTGTACTGCTGTACTGTCCAAAACAAACCTTCCAGTTCTCAGACACAATTATTTGAATACCACCAACTTTTTAGATCTTTAATTTTTAATAGACAACATTTAAGGGGAAAAAAAGCCAGAGAAAGAAAAGTTTCCTGAGGAAACTAAAACACGCTTCAGAAACAGGCCATAAGAACTATAAATTATTGGTCTATGTTCACACAGTGAAAATAAAAAAGCCTACAAAATACTTCACTTTCGTCCAAATAAGCCCTCTTGCAAGAAAGATATGAGGATAAAAGCCTGATTTGTCAGCTAAGGCATCTCCTCCACTATAGTTCATTGGTGACAGGTAAGTAAAGAGATCAAAATATAATCACGTAAGGCACTGACAGGCACTCTAGGAAATATCCAGGAACTTTATAGCCATTGAATAGGCTTCTCTGAATCTTTAAAAGGAGACATCTCTTTTTTGCTTTCTCTCTAAGAACTTATTTTCCTGTCTTATGGAAACAAAAATGAAGTAATTAATGGAGTGTCTTATTACCCTCTTTCTGCAGCCCACTGAAGGAAATTACCACTTTGACATTCAAATAACAAAGTTTTATTTTGTATGCTGACTAAAAGGAACTTCTCCATACAACAGGCAAAGCTATTCTCAAAACCACTGAATTCAAAAGTGAGTAAATAGATTCTCCCAACTCCACTCTTAACTGCCTAATTAGCAGGAACACATACAAAGATCTTCACTGAAGTCTGCTTGCTTTGGAGGGGCCTATAAAAAAAGTTTAAATGCAGACCTAAAACCTTATCAGATTAAAAATTGGGAGAGGCTCTTGCAGTATTTTTCTCAATCACACAGGTCAGCCCCATTCTTGACCTTGAACATGCTCAGCCTTTTTTGCAGTGTGTTGAATCCTCATTCCCTGACAGCTGCAAAGAACTTTAAGGGGACTCTCTAGCATCTGGACTCTGGTGGGGGAAAATCTTTTCTTCTGCATGCAGTGTGACAAACCGGACGCAATAAAGTGGAAAATGATAAATGCCTGCACAGATTAATTCCATTAAATCTATGCATTTAAGTTAAGTTCTTCTTCAGCTTTTTCTATAATAAAGGACAAAACAAGGACGCTTCCAGATAAAGTCAAGAGTCATTTCTCAGACGGCCTCAATCACTACCCTCTTTTTCTAAATAAGGTAGCTCTGTAATAACATACCTCAGATACTCATTACAATCAGCTGGAAAAAAATCCACTAAGTAACCTGCTGAAAGATCACTATGAATTATTATAAAACAGCCGCATTAACCAAACTTAAAGTTACAGCCACTGAACTTATTAGCTCAAATCCAGTATCACGGCCACTGACTTTGGTAAGATCAAGTTGCAAGCTGCAGTTTCAACATTTGTGCTGCCACAGGGTCCAATTCCATTTGGTCCCAGCTTCTTTGGCTAACCCCATCAGAATCCATTATCACTTTTTGTGCAGGTCAGTAAAGTTACACAGGTAAGAGACAAAGTTCTATCAGCTACTTGTGTACAGTTTACACTACCCTATCTGACCACAAAGCTACTGAGAGCCATCTTATTAAAAAAACCCTCTAAATCAGATATACCTTTCAAAAAACTCCAGGCACATATAGCAAGTCATAAACATGGCCACCTGACCAGTTCATAAGGACATTATCACTTCGATTTTCTTTTTTTCCTGCACTCTGTTCAAAGGCCTAATTAAAAGAAGCCAAGAAGTCACAGGTTCTTCTCCCCATGACCTCTATGGCTGATACATTTTCACAACTGAGGTACTCCAAGCTGGCTGCATTGTGGGTCCACCATCATCCCCTACAGGTGTGCATGGTATTCTCACATCCTTTCACTGAACGCTTCACTTCCATTTTCACTTCTTTCCTCACAACTTCATTCTCCTGTGATGAACTGTCACTTAGTGAAATACAAACACACAATGACCTATCCTACACCAGGGTATTAATCAGGTGAATGCCACTAACAGAAAAGTGTTCTTGAGCTCCTCTACCCATGGAGGATTTTTTCTTTAAGTAGTTATTATATAGAGACATATTCAAATGTTACCCAAAAAACCTTTTGGTTTCCTAAAACTATCATTCCAATAAACCCAATCCAGATGCTGTCTTTATACATTTTGCTAATGCTGTCAGTTTTTAATCAAAATGGAACTGATTGAATTAGTGGCCTTAATTAACAGCAAAAAGTTCTTTGAATCACAAGATGTGATTTCACATCAAAGTGGCACAGAAAGAGTCTGAGTTCAAATTTATTCCCAAGTATCCAGGGTCTTTCTTCAGGATTCTTACTCTTTTTCCACAGCTCAAGATGTTGGCACTTCATGAATCAATCTCAAAGGATATTAAAAGCAGCAGGAATAGGCTACAATGAGCCAGAAGGTTCCTTCACAAAAAAGAACGTGGAGTTTGCCAAGGAAAGCACTAAAAAAGTAATAAGGAAATCCAGACTTGAACTTAATTCATCCCAACATACATATGCATTAAGATACAGCCTTTAATGACATATTATTTCTTCCAGAGAACTTCTGCCTAAGGCTGACAGAATGGACAGCTGCTCACCATTTCTTCAGCATTATGTATACCCTATGCATTAATTCAAGGCAATATTTAAGTGTTGCATTGAATTCTTAAAATTTGGATAAACTTTTTATGCAGCTTATCACAGTACTATACACCAAACTTCAGAAGCATTAATACATTTCCTTACACAACACTCCCCTGGAACAGAGTTTTCTATAATTTTAAAAGGGGGAACCACAGCACAGCAAAATTAGTAACTACACTCACAGAAGCATCTGCTAATACAGATGCCTAATCTTGGATAACTGTGGCCTGATTTTCTGATGAATACAGTATCAAGTGTAAGTTCTGAGCAAATCTCTGACTGATGTTAGGGACAGCTATAAAAAATATGAAAGCATAACAAAAATCTGCCTTTTTTTTAAGCATAGTGCTAAATCTGTGGCAGGAACAAGAACAGAGTATCAGTCCCCAGAGTGTTATAAAACTCCTTTTTATCTTTCTACAATCTTTGTTCCTTCCATGAGATTCAAGTCAACCTGCAAACTTCTCCAGCATGTCTAGCTACAGCAAGTAAAAATACAGGAGGGATTCAGAAAATGAAACCCTGCATGCCAAGGGAAGTTTGAAAGGTAACATAAGATGCTTAGAACCAGATATCCTCTTTCTATTTTACTTCTGTAGGTTACATTTGGCTTATGAGGACAGTTTTGTGGTCTTTGAAGAGCTATTTAAAAATATATTCTAGGATGCTCTCACCAACACACAGTATGAAAAACAGTGACAGTCACAGAGAATGTTTATACTCAAAAATGACAAAGTTCCCCTCTGTATAGATTTGGAAGTTAAACCCATGCTGAGCCTGTTACATCTACACACCTTCCAGCTTCTGTAACAAATGAAGCTGAAGTCCACAGACAATAACCTCCTTCAGTACAAAAACTGGGATTTTTTTTTCCCAGGAAGCTATCCATCCTGTGTACAAAATGAGACAGCCGTCCTGTAGATGACCACCTGTTCCTTAACCCTTGTCATACCCCGAGATTGCTTCCTCCTCCTTTTCTGCGTGAAACAGAACAGAGGAAGGAGGCATTCTGACAGCGTGTGAGAGCCTCTGCAGCTTTAGCCCTGGAAACTGGGCCCGTGATGGCTTATAGCAGTTAAAGAGGAACGTACCCAAGATAATCCAGATGCAGCTCTGGTATCTGAGATGCAGTGTGCTCCACAAAGACAAGATTCTCAGAATAATGCTGCTGCCACCCTCTCAATTCTGCATTAAGAGTGGACTAAAACCAATTTTCAGACTTAGGAGTCTGGCATCTTTGAATAGATCTTTCATGGAATTAGACCAAGAGCTATACAGCTTCAAAAATATTTTTATCCCCTTTTTTATATGCCTTTCTTTTTACTTCAGGGTCCTGTTTGCAGGAATTATCTGCAGTCATGAATCTTATTTAGTAAAAATGAATGCTAGCACTCATACACCATCATCACTTCAGAAAGAGAGATTAAGGAAAACACCATCTATATTTGCCTGTAACAGTGAAAATCACAGGATTTAACCCAACTAGCACTGCCCATAGAGGTGATTCTAGCTGGCTAGAACTTCTGATTGCTAGCTGGCTTTGTTCTCAGAAACAACTGAATCACTTCACAGAAACTTTTGGAAATCAGTCGGAACATACGCAAGCATGGAAAACTTCAGCTAAAACTGTTACAGCTTGAGAAAGTCTCATTTTTAAAGGGTATTATAGTGGAAA
The DNA here is from genome assembly GCA_024733675.1 of Psilopsiagon aymara. Lineage (NCBI taxonomy): Eukaryota > Metazoa > Chordata > Aves > Psittaciformes > Psittacidae > Psilopsiagon > Psilopsiagon aymara. Next base: position 7,890 of record JANRGW010010876.1, read on the forward strand.
GTGTTGAACAGTTAATCTGGATGTTAATTCCTACCTACCGATATCTGCCACTTTTTACATAGGAAAATTGTGATTAAACTTATTTATTAAACCACCAATTCTAACAAAAAAAAAAAAAAAAAAAAAAAAAAGAAAAAACAAACAGCCAAAACTCAATTTTACTGTGCTTCCCAGACTTCTTTTTCAATATAACACCTATCCATTAGGAAATATCACATATGTAATGAATTAAACCATAGACCTTTCATCTCAAACTGCTTTGAAATGTTCCTCAGTAAGCCCACTAGAGTTTATTTTTCCAACAAAGAAAGATTTTTTCACTATGTCTTCACAATGCAAGTGCACCATGTGGTTTGCATTTGCTGCTTCTTCAAAAGTTTTCCCAAAGCTCACACTGTTTGATTTCATTTTCAGTTAAGAGGAGCTAAAATCAAAAATGTCGTGAGACAAATTTAAAATTACAAGGGGAAGGGGGATGTCATATTCATCCGGTACTTATATAGAGTTCTATTCATTTTTGTGCCATGTTCGTGTAGAATTTAAACTCCAATATAAACCAAAGTATATTTCTTCAAAGATAATTAAAAATTATCATTTCATAATCATGATCATAATCTTAAACAGCCTAAAACCATATGCTGGCAACCCACACCTCTAAGGGAGTGGAAGGCTAGATTACATATCAGAGTAGCAGCTTTGGATAACCTAATACACAAAACAGCACACTAACAGCAAAAAACGCTTTCCAGCTTCATGGGTAGAATTAATCTTACCCATGAAGGATGCTGGAATAGAATTATTTGAAGAGCACCTATCACTTACAAAACACAGATTAATTAGCAGAGGAGAGATTTCCAAAATCATTTCACCTCTGACATGGTCTAGTAGTGCCAAATTACACCTGGCATCTTTCAGCAAAAGGATATGTAAATGCTGTTAAAGAAGAATTCATACAAAACTATTATTTGCTGTAAATAGCACTATGAACATCCTCTTAATCAAATCCGTTTCTCTTTATAGGAAGGAAAATTGCATGGCAAAATGAGGTAGACTGAAGACACTTTACCAAGCAACCATGAATCATTTCACATATACACGCTCACACGCATATATATATTGAACAACATATATATGTGGGTTGAAATCTTGATGAATTGCAAAACCCCTACTGAAATATGTAGAACAACGATTTCACTTGCAATACGCAGGGCATGACAGAGTGCCCACAGAGCAGAATTTGCTTCATTATGAAAGAACTAGAACTTGACCAGCCAACAGCCTACGCCAATGTCTTGGCAGTTATTCATGTGCAGGCTCTAACACTAAAATCTCATCTTTAATTTCAGAAAAATCCACAATCATTAAATAATGTTCCTACAAAAAGTCAAAGAGAAACTAATAAGCATTGGGGACCCAAGGCTTCAATCTGACATATTCTTATTGAACGATAAATGAGGAGTAGGTACAAGAGCCTGAAAGTAAAGAAAGGTCAGAACATTCCTAAAGTCTAAGTGGGTTTGAACCACTGTTAGCTTGATTCAATATGCAAAGCTGAGAGGTCTATTAAGGGTCTACATCGGGATCCAAAATCCTGTAGGCACTCAGGACTGTAGATGCAAATCCAATCTTACACATCTGTGCTACTGACAAAAGTAGATCTTTATCTTCTTCCCAAACAAGAAAAAAACACCACAAACATTATAAGTACTCTTCAAATAAATCATTTGCATTTTGTGACTTCCCTGAACAATATTGCCTAAAGGCATGATTTTTACCTCAAACCAGTTCTGACATTACTGCACTACGTGATCGCGTTTAAATGTCATCTGATGATTTCTATTACAGTGTCAGAGTTTCATCACTCAGCTAATTTAATTCTAAATGAATTTGCAAAACCAAGACTAAAGTTCAATGGAAGCCTGAAGCTTAGAGGACTTGTGAAGCTTTGAGCCTAAAACACAGTGATATCCAACTTTAATCCGTGAAATAACCAAGGCAACACCATGACTCTACGGTTCTCTGAATTAATGTGCAACGTAATAAAATAAGACCTTCCAGATGGGCATTGCACTGTAGGTGTTTCCGATCAACATTTGTCTTTCTAGACCAGTCAGCATCCTCCTTTCATCTCCACAGTGCTTGTGACATTCCAAAGGAAAAAAAGAGACTATACTAATTCCATTGTGTTACACACAATTCCTTCTACTAATTTGCCAACATTCCAAAGCACAACACATTAGCTTATGGAATCAATATGAAAATACGACCAATGAGCACCTGCAGTTAATTGCTGAGTACCATCATGCGATACTGAGCTTTTATCAGTGTGGTTTTTCCCCTGGGTAAAAACGAAACAGTAATAATTCACATTACTGCCTAATCTGCTGCAGATTTTATTTAAAAAAAGAACTTGCAAAGACTTTTTTTTCTACCCACATCATAACAAAAAGGTAATCAAGAGCTATAGTTGTTCCCATTTTACAGATGAACAAATTCAATCTGAGAGGTTACCTAAGCATTCACATCTGCACACAGAGCTAGAGAAAAAAATTTAAGAGGAAACCCTACTTAGAATTTCTTGCTCTTTCCACTGAAATATCCCTTTTCTTGCTGAGATCTGACAAGAGGGCATGCTAAACAAATACCTGCAAAAGTTGAATATTTTTGAATTTTTTAATAGACTTCCTTCTTGAATTGTCAATGGGATTATTAGGAACAACAGAAGCACAAAGACATTTAAAACTGTATGAGCTCAACAGCATCTCTCATAAAAGCCTGTCTTTTTGAACACCTACAAAAGATGGAAAATATGACAGTCACTCTGTCAAGGAAAACGCAATTTATTGTTTGGTTTCTTTTTTTTTTTTTAATAGTGAGCTTTGTCATCTAAAAGACTAAGTTCTTAAGATATGCAATGAAGACATACCAGGATAGACACAAGAGACCTAGTCAAGAATAATCACAAAGTCACGTAATGTCACATCAGCTCTTTCAAGAGGCACAGGCTTTACATGTGTGTTAGGTATGGGCAGCTCCCTTTGGTTATTAGTGCCAAAATGCGTCACATAGAAGCTCACTGAACAAGCGTTTCATAGCACTGCAACCATCTCCAGAAAATTCTAGGTGTGCTACCCATATGCTGGATGACTCAAGTCCAAATCCCAAGTAAAGCCACACACACGGAAGCATCTCCTCCATCTAAATAGCTTAATACTGCACATTTGGAGGTGTGAAACATCTCATCAAGATTCAGAGTACCCATCAGAAGAGCAAAGCAGCTAAGAAACAAATCCTAAATTAAACTCTTTACTAAAAATGCAGAAATGTGAGGAACAACAATATATATTTGTGTAGAAGCGTGACAAAGGTGTAATACAACTCGCTCTTCTACACATTTTTACATAAATCTGTTGCAAGACTGAAACTCTCCTGAGTTTTCAGGCTAATACTATTCACAAGAAGGTATTCACCCTTGCTAAGGGGCAGCCAAATTCAATCTCTCTTCCCTGATGTTCTGATCAGTGAAAATTAACAGAAACTGAGAAGTCAATACTGTATTACCTTCCCCACAGTAGTTACTTATTATATTTGCTACTCTTTATTTCATGCCAGCAGAGTGATAGGTCATTTGATACTACAGAGCAAAAACATACATCCCGGTTCTCTCTACAGAGATATGAAATTAAAAAGAAAAAAAACACCATATCAAGTGGTGCAAAAGTAATCAGGTTTAAAAAAATAAAAGATTAATAAAGCATGATTACTTTCTCTACCATCACATACACACCACCCACCAGGCACATGCTGGAGGTGCCTGAAACAAACATGCTGTAACAGCCCAGTAAGTACAGGCCAGTGGTCAGTCAGCTTTCACTGTGACACCACAAGTCTAATGGTGCTGCACAATGACAGATAATAATTCAGTTGCAGGAAAAAGATTAAAATAATTAATTCAGAAAACAGTTGGGCCTGACTCTGCACCCACTGACAGCAACAGGAAGGCCCTACCTGGTTACAATGGGCGTTGGAGCAGGCGACATTACAGTAGGCCGGCACCCCACCCATCAACCTCTATTTCTCCTCCACATACAACACATCACTACGGCAGGAATGCACTCTGCATTCCAGGCTCTGACCAAAGCACCCATAACCTAGCAGCTATGTACTTCTATACCCATTTTGCTCAAGCCTGAATTCTTTTTTTCCCAGTCAACACATGACTGAAATCACAAGGATTTCACACCGGACACAGATGGACACTGTCCCTACCCACAGCGCTTGTGCTATACCCAGGTCAGATTTCTGCAGTAAAGATCTGTAGCTGCAAGGAAAGTAGAGCTCACCATGACCTGGCATATGCGCACTGCATAGCAATTTTTGTGCAATTTAGTTGTAAGGACACATCAAGTCTTTCCTTGTCATAAGCAAATTCATTCTTTCCAACGCTGCTAACTTGACATCCCATCAGATCAAGCATGGACTACTCTCTCAGCAATCTCACAAGCCTTCTCCTGCCAAGTTTCATTGGGATATCTTCTCTAAGAAGAGGTCAGCAACTCTTCTTAAACAAAGGAAAACCCACAGCTTCCCCCCCTCCACCAGCTCTGTTCTTATAAACCACTGAACTCTTGGCTGAAGTTCTGGAAAAGAAAAAATGAATTCAATCTCAGGCAGATGCTTGGCATGGAGTATTTTAGCTGAAACAGTCAATGGAACGATTGGGTATTTATACGAAACTAAACTCAAACTCTTTTAATGGCAATTCTATTTCAAAGGAGTGTTACTAATCCTGTTTGCAATAATAGTGCAAGAAAGTTGGGGCTTTGGGTGCTTTTTTATTGGGGATAGTGGGTGGTGGCAGTGGTGACAATCTGCATTTGGTTTCAGCTCAGTAAAATAGTTTTATCTTAGGCATCAAAAAGTGCGTGCTACCTGGAAGGCATTCTACCATGAAGAAATGACAATACATTAACTTTTACATGGTCAAAATTGTACAGAATCAGCAGACTAAGAAAAACACACCCAATACAGAAATAAAAGCTGCATCATTTACCAAGTGCTTCTCATGTTCTCTAACCTCTCAGTGTTTAATATCCTGCATATATATATAACATAATGTATAATGGATGTATAATGTGAGCAACTCCCATATAACAATCTTTTTTCTACTGCAGTGTTGCAAGAACAAATTAAAGCCATACCACTGTAAGCGCTAGGCTGCAGTACCATACTTGTTTAAGCTGTCTCTCCACCAGTGGGCCCATCCTCTTTATGCTTATACAAGCAGTAAGTTGATCCCAAGGTGATAGAAACTTACCCTTTATAAAATAATTTTAAAAATAAAGTAAATAAATTTTAAAAATAAATGTGCTTTATCTGCCTGAAGCAGCTTACAGAGGAATTAGAAGCATACCAGAGTTGGCATAAAAAGAGGGTTGCTCAGTTTGGGAAAGGGCAGAAACCTGGCAGCACCAATTTACATTGGCTCAAGCTAGTAAGGAACTGCACCCTAAGGCAATACAACTGGTTGGAAAATGGAACTTCAGAAGGACAGAAACTACCATTTTTAAGTTTACTTTCATTCTTTATCAGAAGTAAAAAAAAGTTTCATAATGTTAAAATACTTTTCAAAAGTCATTTGGAGTGACAAATTTTTTCTTAGCAGTTACAAAGAGCTAGTTAATTTTTGTAATATCCAAACAATATTATAGAAAAATACTAACAACGTGCTCCACAGAGTATCTACACTGTTATCATTTTGCATTTGAATACATCTGCCAGAAGTCGAAGTAATAAATTTAACATGGAACTGCACAAAGTATATTAGCCTAGTAAATTTTAAAAGCAAGCACAATTTTAAAAGTAAATTCTTTTGTAAATTGTATCAGTTTCAAAGACACTTTCGAATTCAGAACTGCTTAGTTGAAAAAATTTACCAAGCAGAAAAGCACAGCAATTATGTAAATTGCAGGTTGCAGTTAACAAGCAGAATCTAATGGACCAACCCCTTTGTTGCATCAGTATCATGAGATAACAGATTACCTTTTATTTACCTCAGATTTCCTCTTCATGCACAAAGAACTGACTTTCAGATGTGCTCAGGAGACCGTAAAGTCTTTTCTTTTTCTATCCAACAGCATAAAATCTCTTCAAAGTCTTTTTCTTTCATAATTAAGCAAGCTTCCCCCCCCCCTTTACATTCTTATTTAACTTCAAAGTTTCCATATAAATGTCAAATTCCTAACCACTGTTTTGGGGCTTAGCATTTGTTTCATAGTACTGAAAAGGGCAATTCATTTACAGTCTCCCCTTGCAGCAGATTTGTGTTTCCTGATCTTAAAGAGGAACATACAGCTAAAAAAGCACCAAATACAAAAATTCTGGTAGCATCAGACATTAATGCATTTTCGATGAAAATACTTAAAACTTCACACCATCCTTCTATAAAATTACAGAAACTTTATCATTGTACAAGAAAATAGAAAATACTGCGCGAGAAGAAACAAGTAACATAAAAGGTTTTTGACCTTACACATGACACTTGTTACACTAGCAGATGGTAAAATCAGATTAAATTCATACTGCAGTATATAATAAAAGAAGTGTCCACTTAAGGAGACTGGTCTAGCTATTTATGTCTGTCAAGCTACTAAAGCTGCACAGTTGTAAATGAATGCTTTTGATAATGACAGTGCAACTACAATCTGTGATAGTCAAGCAAAAGAAGTGTCAAAGAAGGCTGTTTCCAAGCACAAAGTTACTGACCCAAGATGTGAGTGACGCAGCAGTAACACATTAGCACACTTTTTAAGCGTAGTGGCAAAGAACCACAGTCAAAATGTGCTTCCCTAAAGAAAAGTTCACGTAATTGACCAGCACTGCAAAGATGCCTGTAATTTTAGTGACGGGGATGACACTTTGTTTATGGAATTCAAGCCCAACAGATTAATATGCTTTGGAATAGTAAAGAAAATAGAAGAGTAGACTCACTGGGTCATTTCACTAGATACAGTTGAAAAGAAAAATGGTGACCTGAGGCTGTGTATTGACCCCAAAAAATGTGAACAAATAGATAAAGGGAGAGTATTTCCATTTGCTAACTAAAACAGACACTCAGGCACTACAGGACTGAAATTATTTCCAAAGCTAGACGCATCCGCAGGCTTTTACCAGATACCTCTAAGTGAGGAGACTGCAGAAGCTATGAACTTTGAATGCACCATTTGTCCGTCCCTGTTTCAAAGGGGTCACATCTGTCACTAGAGCCTGAGCCAGTCCATGGAACACAAAACAGTACAACTGCTTGAAGAGCTGAACACTGTGAAACTGTTTTGCTAGGGTACTGAGTCTGTAAGGAAGATTGAATAAAATATAAAGGGCTCAGGCCTGTAAGAGCAAGCCAGGACATGAGTTTGAGCTAGACAAAAGCAAGTTTCCTGGCCAGAAAGTTATTACTTATCACTGTGAAGGACAGAGCACTCTAATTTCAGCCAAATACCTTAAAAGCTAACAACTTACAGCATCACAAAATACTGCCTGTATTTGTATCACTGTGGTGCTTAGGAACTAAGCAAACAAAAAGGCCTCACTGGACAAAGTGGTCAAACCAGGATCAAGTCTCTCACCAATGAAATGACAATCATAATGAATGAGACAGTGACAGAAAGAGGCAAATGACTGATGAAAACAGCAAGACAGTGGTATTCCTAACAGCAGAGACAAGGTCCAATTCCTGCTACACAGCTTTCCTTTCACTAAATCCACTTTCTTCTTTGCTATCTAATCTACCTAGGATACAGGAAATGCCTCTTTCAAATTAATGAAGAAGTATTATTTTAAGTCACCCATAATATGCGTTTTCTTTCTCTTACATCCTGCTTTTATCTTTTTAACATTCATATTAGATTATTTTCAAATACTGTCTTTACATGCTTTAGTCCTCTCAACTTTTGCCCTTTCACTTTCACATCTTTTAACATAATACGCTTTTTTGTCTCTCTCAAAATAGCTAGGACACATCTACTGGAGCTTGCCAGATGTGAACTACTGCCAAATCTCAATGTGGCAGCACAAACTTGCATGCAGCATCTGAATAAATCAAAGGGTTTACCAAAGTCTTGAAGAAAACTGAGATTCAGCACAACAAATTTCTGACACCTCTTCAATGGCATGATCACAATCTGAATATTTCAAACTTTCATTTACTTATTTGTCTCTTTATTAACTCCTTAAATAGGAGTGACTCTAACCACAGGTAGTAACCACGGCTCAGAGATTTACTGCAGAGGGGCATTACCTTGTAAACTCTACCCAGGAAAGTTTGTATACTAACACTGTTAGTAAATCTGCCATAATAGAGTTTTAGCTATTCCTTATAAGCCACCTTTCCAGGGGTGCTGAACTACTGCTTTGACAGTACAGTTTAAAAAGAAAAATGCACAACCAAATCCCAATTCTCAATCAAAATCCCCATCCTTTCATCTCAATGAAAATAGTTTGCCAATATTAATACTTAGCCAATTAAGAAAACATAATGGCGTGCTCTTTATTACTTCTTTTCACACAAATACTTAGTTCCACACTTCAAAAACCAGACACATTTATGCAGTAGAAATGCGATTACAGTTATGATACTTTATATTAGAATCATGCATTTAGAAGCATTCTTGAACAGCCATTTATAATACAACTGCTGGGTATTTTCCTAGGTAAGTATAGTGTCTAATAAACTTTTAGATCTACTACCAAATATGCAAAAAAGTAAATTAGAATATTAATAACACAATCTCCATTTTGAAAGTATTATATCCAAGAGATATTAGCCACTTAAAAAAAAATCCATGTAGTTATAATTTCACATAATGCAGGTCCCCACTGTGTTCTTAGCTAGCACTAACATGAAGAATCGAAGAAAGAAAAATTAGGAAGTTTTCCATAACATAAAGCCTGCATGGTTTAGTGTGAGGTGTGCCTGCCCATGGCAGGGGGGTTGGAACTAGATGATCTTAAGGTCCTTTCCAACCCTAACTATTATATAATTCTATAACACTAGGGTATGCCGTGATACTGAACTGTCAAAATAAGATATATAAAACCTTATTTCACTGCTTAATCTAAAACTGAAACGAAATTGTATTCAAAATAAAAGAGTCACAATCAGTTTCCACATAAGTGTACCTAAACCAAGGACATATTGCACGATCGCGGCACAAAGAAGAGCGTAAATAAAGCAGGTGCTATACCAACCTATGGATACACAACTGTGTTTGCATTTGTGTTCAAACACTACTTCAGTACACAAAATTCTAGTAACTCGATATACCTTGAACATCTATTCATGTTCAATACTTTCTCGCACATACATACACCTTGTGCAAACAATCAATCCTTTACCTGTGTATCATTAAACACTTTTTTCAGACTCATTAGATTCTCCATTTCCAGTTTCTATGATTGTTGTAATTCACAGCTAATCTGACACTGAGGATTCCCAGTTATCTGTGTATTAGACAATAAAGTAAATCTGTACACTTGGGTTCACATTTGTGCTTTGATTCAATAAAACAATTAAAAATCTCACTTCAAGCTCATGAATACTTCCTATTGGCTATAAAGAGGCTTAAGCACATGCATTAGCACTTCACTGAAAAGAGGTCATTTCCTGAAAGGAACATATATACACTTGGGATTTACTTATGTAAATATAATTTCACACACACACTCTCCACCTAGGGAACAGGCATCCAATAACTGGTATGCAAAACATGCGCTTGCACCCAAATGCAAAACCACTTTTGCACACTGACTTTATATACACCTTGGTCTGACTAGAGGCACAGCTTAAATTAAATGCCAAGCTTCTTTATTGAGACTGACTGAATTAGCATTATTGGCCAGATAATAACCACAGCATAATGGAACACAGAAGCCTAAGGCAGCATTTCAGGAGAATTTTCTTAGAAATTCAGGCCTGATAGGAGATGCTAATGAGTTCCGAGAAGTAAATATAGCTCTTTAAATAGCAAATGACAACTTGTCTATAATACTAAGTTTCTCAGGACATTTACAAACGTTTTCGCTTGCAAGCTATAAAGTGACTTTCATTTAGTTGGACTTCAGCTCTCAAGAACAATCACTATCCTAACATGCCAACAAAAAGAGTGCAAATACACAAGGGGAGCACAAATGAAATGCTTGTTAAGGCCTCACAAGGAAACCATACAAACACCTTATTTAATAAGTTTAATTAACCAGCCCTTTTCAAAATCATACCCTGCCCAGCAATGCTGAGAGGTAAATTCCCTCCTCAGAAGCTCTGCTTTTCTTCCCTGAAGTAATATTTTCTCTGTTATTCTCACAGAGCATAGCCCAGAACCCCCAGCAGCTGTTGCTAGCAGTGGCAGCGCTACTGACTTCATTTTTTTTTTACAGTCTGAGTCAATGCTGACCCAGGTTCCAGCAGCGAGAAAGGGCTTAATGAGGTTGGGTTGTTTATAACCTCCCACTGTAGCACTTTCTCCCACCCTTAAGAAGCAGCATAACCTATGTATTCCACTTATAAAAATATTTTCATATAGAAAATGCCCATATATCAGTGCCTAACTCAGTATGCTGAGTCTAATGCAAAGGCTTAATGGAGAGGATGCATTTGTGACTGTCAAAGCTGCTTGGCAGATTGGACACGCTGCCCCAGGAAAACACCAGACCCTCCATACAAGTCTTAATCTTGTGCAGTCTCTGAAGGCGAGCACGAAGCTAATATAATTCTCACCTCCGGGCTGCAGCAATCAAAACAGAAATCTGTATTTTAGACTCCTCACATCAGCACTTTCAGAGCATATCAAGTCACTGGGATGTCCATTAATTTCAATGCGCAATATTGAAATGATTGGCATTAAGAGGCCATGCAATTTTCTGCCAAGTACTTTGTTCACCCTGCCAACCAGGGTGAGAAAAGCCCCGTTATGAATTGCTACTGATTCTGCCCTTGATCCACTCTTAAGATACTTCTGTATATCTCACGCCTGCCTACACAATCAACTACCCTGGTAGAGAGGTTGGCAGGACTGACCAAACTGAACAATGAAGAGTCTTTTATTAGTAATCTTCTTATGACAGTCAAACAGCACCACTAATACCAACAGAATAAAAGGCGTAATTATTTATTTATTTTTATTCTTAGGGATAGCAACACAGTAAGTATTGCAGAGAGCTTAACAAGTTTTCAATCCCAGTCCCTAAAGGGGAAAAAGGGCATGTTTTTGGAAAATATTCACAACTACCATGGTCTCAGCAGGAAAACAGTAAGTGTTGAGAATGGCAGTCACCTACTATTCTGCACAGAAATCCCTGTTTGGATCATGCACAATTTGCACCCCTGAGTCACTTTAAATGAGATCTGCCTTTGTCAAAGGGGCCCTTTGATCACAGAAGTTCAGAGATGAGAAAGAACAGCAGACCATTCAAATGACCTCTCTGCTATGACAAACCTGTTCCTCAACTCTCCCTTTAATCAAGATGACAAGAATCTTGTCCTGTCCAGGTAACAGGGCTGCTATCCAGTTTCTAGAGCTACCACCGCACAACTCCGATTTAAAGGACGGTATTCCTAAATACTGTCGCTGTATTCCTGGGGTCTCTTAGAGCCTTCACCGCTCCCTATATTCTATTCCAAGCAGCGACTGGGACACCCTTCTCCCACAGAGAAGATCCTCTTAACACAAAGCAATAATTAAGATGCATTTGCAAATACCATCACTGTTGAGGCTGAAAGAAAGGAAACTTTCCCCGTTTCTCATTTTAGTCAAATACAAGCTGGCGAGGTTTCCTACCATTCAAATAAACATGAGAGAAAAAAGGAGATGGGGGGAAGCAAATGTTAAAACATAAGAGAAAGACAGGGGCACGATTTAAAAGAAAAGGCAGGAGGCAAAGAAGGAGGCAAGAGTACTTCAGTTCACACGCCTCTACGGTAGAAGACGCTTGCTTCGGAATGAGTTCCAGAGTTACAGTCGCCGTCTGAAGCTGCAGAGCAGCCCAGCTCGGTCCGCCCGCGATCAACTGGTGACTCCGCTCCGAGCCCCAGCCCAGCGCCGGTCGTCCCCCGCCCGCACCCGGCGACAAGTGCCTCTCCGCTTACCTCCGCAGAGCAGGGCTCCGAGCAGCAGGCTGGCAGCCGGGCAGCAGCGCCCGCCGCCGCGGGCAGCCCCCGCCATGCTGAGGAGACGGGGACAGGTCCCGGGCGCCGCTCCGGAGGGGCTCCGCCGATGCCGCTAGCTCTCCCGGTCCGCCGCCGGCTGCGGCCGCGCCATCGCACGCAACACCTCGCTCCGGAGCGCCGCTCAGCTCCGCGGCGGGCTCCTGCCCATGCCGGCTCCTCTTCTTCCCCTCAGCACCGCACGGCCGCGTCTTCTTCCCTCAGCACCCTGTCCTAGCCCCGGCGGGCCGGGGGCGCAGCGCCCATGGCGGGCGAAGGCTGAGGGGTGCCACGGCACCGCCGCGCTCCCCGGAACAAAACTTTTCCAGCGGCGGGGAAAGGTCCGGGAGCCAGCGGTGCCGGTCCGCCCGGCTCAACCCGAGCGCCCTCCGCTGCGGCTGCAGCCGGCTGCGGCTCCGCTCCTCGGCGCCTTTATCTCGGGGCCGGCGGTAGACGCGCACACACACACACACACACACACACACACACTTTCCCCTCGGAGGAGGGCGGGAGGGAAGGAGGGGGCGTGAGGAAGGGGGGAACCGTTGAGCGCGAGCCGCGGCCGTTGGCGCTCGCGTAGCGGAGGGAGGGAAGGAGGGAGCGAGGGAGGGCTGGGGGAGCCCTACCTACGGCCGCCCCCAGCGCAGGGCGGGAAGCGCTGAGGGGAAGGGCTGACCCCTGCGAGGCGGGGAGCGGGACCCGAGGGAGGAGGCTGAGGAGGTGAGGCACCCGCGCTAGGGCGCCGGGGGTGGGGAGGGAAGAAGGGCTATGGCCAAAGCGATATATCAGGAGAGAGGGTGCGGGCTGGAGGGAAGGGAGGGGTGGCCCGGAGAAGCAGTCGCACCCCCGGCATGAGGGGCCGTCACTGGGCGCACCACCCCGCTTCTGCTCCGTCAAGTCCTCGTGTAGAGAAACACGGATTAAAAACAAAACCAAAAGAAGAGATTCTTGCTGAAACGCGAGGCTTTACTGTGTGCATATGCTTCCCTCCAGAGAGAGGGAAGCCCACTGCAAGCCCTAAAATGAAGAAAATAGCTTCGCTCACCTGTATTTCGCCCAGCTCCAGCCTTGTCATTGCCTTCTCTTGGTTTTTCTCTCTTTTGCACACTCACTTGGTTCATTCTTCCAAACATAAATCAAAGACTATATTAGTAATCCTGATCATTTGATACTTTCACCTAAGTATCATGTATACCTTCAGCTGGAGCTCTTCTTGTGGCAAAAAAATGCACGTGTCTGTGGCCCAGCAGTAAACATACTTTAAACAATCTCTGACATACAGCAAGCAAGGCACAGTTTAGTATTGAGTATTTGAAGTATTTTAGCACTGCGTGCGGAAAACAAACAACCCCTCACTCTGGCAAAGCAATGCCTTATAATGGTGACTTCTTACACAACCTTCTGCTTTTATCCTGAAAAATCAGGCTCTGATCCTTCTGGTAAATACAGCCAGTCCTCTATGGGTCGCTAATCAACCAAAATTAGTGAGGTTCTCTTATGTGCAGTGTTACTGAAACAGGTGTCAAAGTTTACCATTAGATATTACCCTAAATAAAAGGAGTAAAACAGATTTTGGCTGTTTCTAGGAGCATTATGCAAGATGTTATTTCTGGTTTGATAGGCCAGGTCAAGAAAGACCACTTTAATACAGAGATTTCAGAGAACTTTGTCAGGACCATGTTTTGTACTATCATGGTTTACTTGATTTTACTGTTAGTAGAAGCTAATTCAAATGTTGAAAAAGGGGAAAGAGGATATCATATGGATGTGATTTTAACATATCTTTTCTCACAGAAGTGTAAAGGAGCATTTCTCAGTGAAAAGCTCATTCAGAAACGTGTAACAGCTTTAGGCTCTTCTGCTTGATTGTTAATTCTGCTGGACACTGCAGATACTTGTTAGATGACTTTAAATACAAGAATTCAGCTGTCAGCAATGAAGCACAGCAGCTAACAAGCATTTTTATCCTGCACTTGAATTTTTTGATAATGTGTGTATATAATTTGTCTGATTTATAAGAGAAAGCAGAAATAGTGAAGGCAAATGCTATTTTTTTCCAGGACAACTTTTACTAAGAGACCAAAACCCAATCCTATCAACCATTTGTAAAATGCCAACATTTGTCTTCTCTGAATTGTGAAGAAAATTTCAGCATGATCTAAGTTAGGTGGGATATGAGATTACTGGGAAATACTGCCAAGTAGGGTAGTAGGGTATGTCCTCTTCCTCAGATCTGAACTGGAATGTCTGTTATATTCTATAACATGCTCTGAAGAAAGTTATGGAAGTTGCATGTAGAATCCATTGCAAAGACTTTCATGGTAAAGAGGCAGAAGTAAGATAACAAGGTAATAAATATGGTAAAGAAATCTGTATAGAATAGGTGATGCTACTGCTATTCTTATTCCTTTGAAATTTTGTTTCTAGTTGTTGTAGGTATAGTATTTCAGTACCAGAATTTTCAATCGAATCTATGCCCATGGTTTGTTTAGGCTAGCATTTTCAGAAGAAACCAAAGGAGTTAAATACAGAAATCACACTTAAATTCAAAAAACCAGGCTTAAATTCTTTCTTAACACATTTATGATGAAAATATGGGTTGCTGTGAGCAATATATAACAACAGCATAAATAACACCAAGCACAAAAGCAGAGAAAGGGTGTGTTTGAAGGCAAGGGAGAGTATACATGGAGTCCTGAAAAAGGAAACTGCAACACTGAGATTAAAAAACTATGGAAAACGTTATTACCTACCATTGATAAAATCCAACTTGTATTGCATTCTGAATATGTTAAATTATGTGTAATCCTGATTCAGTTTGGATTTCTGTGATGTTTTATTGCTCCAGAGTGATTTTGTATATTTAAAGTTAGATTCTGACATTTTATTCATGTTGATTATTATGCTACTTCTGAGACTATACAATTGAAGTTAAAAAAGTTTATTTTCAGAAACTATATAATATGTATGGATACAGATTTAGTCCTAAGAGTTCAATTCTGTTATCACTGAAGTTTACAGAAATTTCATTTCCAAGTCCAAGTCTTCATCAAAGGGTTACTCATATGGGTAAGGATAACTGGTTAGGTTTTCTTGTCTTCAGTGATTTTTAGCATTAGTTTAACCCTACGTTTCAGCACATCTTACACATCCTTGAAATGATATGCCAAGGTATTTGCCTTGAATATATGTAATGAAAAGTATGAACTTCATTTTGAATAGTGTGTAACTTAATTTTTATAGATTTTTGTCACTTTTTTTTACTTGTAGTAAATATTTCATCAACAGATGCTTTTAATGTAGAGATATGACTTTGTTTCCTTGAAGAAATCTCAGGAGTTTAAGTTTTGAAGTCCTTATGGGCTTTTGTAACATGTGATAGGCAAAACTGAAATTTTCAGTTTTAGATGTAGCATCCTTGCAGTAAGTGTCAGAAATAAGGAACATGATCAAAACCAAATAGAGGTGCAGTGGGCCAAAGCCAACTTCTTAGCATCAGTCGGCCTCCCGAAAGTTTCGAAAGTACCATACAGTGTACATTATGCTGAAAATGCAACCCACGTTGAGGTCTCTCTTAACACCAACTGCATTGTTGAGGTCAAATGACACATTTCTGTGACCCCAGGCTAAAAAATTAAAGCAAAAAAAAAAAAAAAAATATCCGTCAACTCAAAGCTCATATCAGCATGTGCAGATAACAATTGATAGCAGAACTTTAAAACCTGTAGGCAGGCACTGAGGTCTTTGGTTCAGTTTGTATTTTGTCCATGCACTTGTTGCCTCACCAACATTTCTCAGGTGAAAACATGATCATCCACTTTGAGGAGTAACATATTGTGTATGTGATTGAGTGTTACAACAGGTACTTTTAAGTATCCAAATTGCTATTTTTTTATTAGAGCATGAAAAGCTATAAAGTTGTCTTATACTGAGCATGATGATTTATCACTTCATCATAAAATGGAAATTAGTAGAAGTGCAAGATTTTGCACTTTTTTTTTTCTTAATGAGAAAATGTGGCAGTTTTTAAGGCAAAAAATTACCAAATTTTGTGCTATGTAGGCTTTCAATAACAAAAGAAAATAAAAAAACTGTCAACCAGCACTAAGACTTGCCTGGAAGCATATGTGTGTCACAAGGAATGGTCTGATAGAACTTTAGAAAACAGATTGGGATTGTGATGTTGCCAGCAGGTTAGCACTCATGACATAAGTGAGTATAATAGACATTGAGCCTGTTTTCTTGATTTTAATAATTTTGTAATGCAAACTAGTATTTGACCACTACTCTGTAACTTAGCCCAAACCATAGATTGTCCTTGATACATGCGAGCTGTTTGGATGTGATTATTTAGCACTATGTCTACTACTCAAAGGTGCATTTAACTTGTTCTCTGTTGTTGCTTGCCATGTATTGTTATCCTTGGCACTGTATCACATAAGTGACTGTCTATCAGTGCAACCTTAAACAAGTCACCTACTCAAACCCTCAATGTCCTTATATATATAATGGGATAATGACACCAAATAGTTTCATCAAGTGCATGGAAAAAAGCTACACGTTCATTCTACCATACTATGAAATTACTAGAACCAGGTGAATAAGTAGCTTTCTCATTCAGTGTATGCCTCTCTGCTCACTCATTTGTAATTATTCAGAATTACACTTTTCTTAACTTGTTTTCTTCAGATGTAGAATTTAAAATCCTTGGAATGTGATTGTGGCCAGTTCACAGTAAGTGTCCATACCAAAATTGATTTCTGTACTGTTCCATGTATATGGAACAATATTCCATATTCCAAGATAAAGGAAGGGAGAGTGGTGCACACCAAATTCTGCCAGAAATCCGAGGTCACTTAAAGGAATAGAGTGAAAAAAATGGTTTGTGCCACCCTTACACCTGGGTGCATTATCATCTCTCTTCTGTCTTCTATTCTTTGTTTTGCAGTTAGGAGTATTGCCATTTAAAGTGATTTTATTATGCTTCACTGTCAGAATTTATCCTTTAAATAGAGATATAACTTCTGTCTCTTAGAGTTATTTATTTGTGCTGCATGCAGACAGCATGGCATAGGTTTATATTCCTTACACCCAAAATGAATTTTTCTACCATAGTGCCTGGCATTGTCGTCTTTCTGTTTGCCAAAAATTTGTAGCAAGGACTTAGGATCACGAGATACCATTATTTGCAAAATGAGCTGGCTCACGTAGTCATTGTGGTCTTCTCTAGTTATTGTACTCATGACTATAAGCAATGTACACAGTATGTATCTATTGCATGGATCAAATATTTGCATACCTTTCAGGTTTTGATCTGAAGATACGACTTTTTGGCTGGAAGACCACTTCTCAAAACACAACTGAATACAGTTAAGATATTCAAATCACCGATATCAAATGGACTATGTGGCCTTCTGTCCTACCATTCAATACTGCTACCAAATGAGATTTAGTAGCATATGGGAAGTATCTTTCCTCCAACTCCTGCCTTGCCAAATTTATCAATGAGAAGCTTCATGGAAACAGGTCCAGGAAAGCAACTCAAGGTAAAGGGCATATAACTTAAAATGGGGCATTTGATAAAAAGCATATAGGGATCTGTAAATCTTTTCAGCATTTTAATTTCTGATTGCAAAGGCTTCACCTTATACATCAGCTTTAGGAAAGTCATGCCATTGGCTAGATGCAAATTTAATTTTCTGCACTTATGTAAAAAAAAGAAATACTTTATGTGCATGCAAAAGCTTTTCCGAAATTTTCAGTGGCTGAAATTTTTTAAGAATCAGATCTTTCTTGTTCAATTTGCTGAGAATCTCTATAATAATACTAGCTCCACTGGGTCAGACCAGAGGCTCACCTAAGTTGTTTCTGTCAGTGGCCAAAACTGGATGCCTTGGGAAGAGTACAATAGGGCAAGTGTGCAGTGAAAGTTATTTCCCAGGGTCTGAAGATTTGAAGCTCTGAGAATTCGAGAGGCCACAATTGCATTGTTGTCTTTGGTGGATTTCTCTCCCCTGAATTTATCCAATTGTTTTTGAGTTTTGAGCATCCACAAATCTGGTGTCTATTCTAAAGCCAAATACCTTATATATTTTATACATAAATAATGTATATGCTTTTATGCATAAACAATGATGACATGTTCCTTTTTAAATTACAAAACTGTGATAACTATATTGTAATTGTAATATTTTCAAGATGTCCCACACTTGTAGAAAATATTCTAATTACCAGTAGCATTTAGGACCATTCACTTCCAGAGAAATAAAATGCAAATATAAATTCTTCATTTGTGGGAAGCAAACATGAGCAGAATTTGAACAGAGCCAAGGCTAAGTATTTGTTTTCATATAGCAAACACTAAAATCCATGATTTTTCAATCTCTAATGTTTATTCTCTTTGTTTCTCTGTTTTATCCAAATATTATGACCTGATACTACATACTCTTAGAAAGGACCACAATGGGCTAATTATGATCTCTAGATTCTATTGCCGGAGAAGCCTGGAAACAATAATGCCTGTGTCTTATATAGTGTTTTTCACATGTATGTACTGTAGCATTTACATACATTAATAACCTCTGGAACAACTAATCCACAAGTGTTTCTCATCCTTCTTACTCCTTCTGTCCTATCTGCATGGATAAAGTGAAGTAAATCAAGATGTCTTGATAAGCTTTAAATATGTATATCATGAATTGTTCTAGTATATTTTCTGAAGCCTGCATTAGTTGTCTTAATATGTATGTACTTATGAGACAAAAATTCTCTCAGAAACAATGCATTTCAAAGGTATTTGTCACTTACTGCATATTTTGATTTGCTTGAAGTTAAAGCTTTGAAATACTCAAGACACATCTGTTGCAGGTTGCATTCTGAAAAGGGATAGCTACTTCAGAGTGCTGTGTCCAGGATAAATTGCTAATCCCAGTGAACCCCGTGACACTTAGCTTGAGTTCAGCCATTACTTTAAACACGTGGTAACAATTATTAGACCTTAAAGTTGTATTACTCCTACCAGATCTGTTGTGACTGCACATAAAAATACAGCATTAATCTATGTTCTCAGACAATTGTAACTGACATTACAGCATTTGAACAGGAGTTAAGAGAAATGCCTTTTAAGGTCTAAGTTCTTGTGAGTGAAGTTTGTTACAAGGTTTGGAATCCTAGGAAGCTCTTCCAGCCTGGCTCTGGCTTTGTGAAGGCCGGTGATTGCGTTTGCAGTGCGAGCAGTGCCCCCTCGCGCATCAGCTGCCTCTTCCAGCGTCGCGCCGGAGGGAGCAGCCCGAGCAGAAAGTAGACTTGCAGTTTCTACCAGTGCATCTGGTACTCAAGAGCAATATGAAAGCGCTAAGTCTCATTAATGTAGCATACAGATAAACAATTTTCGGATCATTCTATGATCATGATGGATTATTTGGTCATAACAAGCGTATTATCCTTGCTTAATGAATGGAACATGCCATTTCTTCCTAGCCATTGTCAGTCTTTGATGCAGTACAATTAGCAGAGGGTCTCATTTAATTACCTAGCATAATAGGACCTGAAATGCTGAAATTCAATCTTTCATACAACTACTGCTTTCCAACAGTCCCCTAGGCTAATGAGGATAATGTTCCAACCTAATGCATATATATTATTTATAAAGAAAGTGTTGCAAAACAAATACAGTCTTACAGGAGTATAATACTTTAGATTGCTTTAGGAGCTGTTTGATTACTGTGTCCAATAACTGTTGTAAGTTGGTGAAGGTGCAATTAAATGTCCTCCTTAAAAATTAATAATGATCTAGCAAGGAATAGGAACTTTTAGATGTTACTTCTGCCTGGGTTGTTTTGTTTTAGTTTCCCAATCAAATGACAAGAAGAAGATTTGTCACAACGTTTTATATATAGCTGTCATTTTAAATAATAATGCTGAATGCTGACTCTCGTTTGTGTTAGGACAGATTATATTAATGAAAAAAACCCTAACCAAACACCAGCAAAAAACCACAAACATAAACAAACAACCTCAACAGAACTAGGGAAACATAAAAAAGCAATTTAGGTAACTAACAGATTAAGATAAGAAAAAAATTCTTCCCCAAATGGTGATCAGGTAGTGGAAAAGGATGCCCAGGAAAGTGGTGGAATCATGGTCCTTGGAAGTGTTCAAAAACTGTGTAGATGAAGCCCTTAATGACACTGTTTAGTGGTGGACTTGACAGTGCTGGGGTAAAGGTTGGGCTTGATGATCTAAACAGGTTTTGATGAACATATACATGCTCTGCAGAAACTGTTGCAGCCTCTTGGCACTTCTAAAGAAGACCTTCTGTATTTTGATTTACTTACTTACTTTCAAACCCTTCCTCCAAGTGCCTTAATTATCATAAAATGAAACATTACAACTAAACCATACCTTATGGCTGCCACCAGAAGACGAAAAGTTTTCAAAATTCACTTTCCTCTACAGTGTTCACTGTCCAGCTTTTTTATTTGTCCTGGTTTTGTCTGTATTAGATGGTCTCCAGAGGTCTCTTTCAATCTTGGTTACTCTATGATTCTATCTTGTTATTTATGTGAACTTGAAAATCACCAAGTTACTTTGTAAGGAGAAGCAGAAAAGAGTTATAAGTGTCTATGCTGAGCTCCCAGTAAATATGTCTCCAGACTCACCTACACGAACATCAGAGAAGAAACAGAAGGAATACAGCTGTATTTTGATTTTGAAGTGACACCAATCCCTTAGAAATCACTGGCATTCTGGGTAGGAGTTTAAAGTGAGGGAAGAACTTAACCCAAGAAGTTTTAGAGAAGCAGGTCATTGGATCAATGGACTACAATCAGCTCTAAACACTTCTTGCAGAAACCACTATCATTGTCACCATGAGACTTCTAATTAAAAACGAAAGGCAATATGACTACAAATGAGCCACAGACTATTTAGTAGTTTCCATTAAATATTTGTGGTCTTCAGACCACAGTTCAGTAGCCTCTGACATCCACAGAGTTATGACATACACTTCATAGCATCCCCTGAGATCAATAGAAACTCATGAGGGAGTGTGTAAGTCCATCTGCACTTCCCTCCTTAGTAGCAGATACATCAGACTTTGTGGTTACAAAAACCAGCTCTATTTCCTGAAGTCGTATGTTTTATTTAGATTGATCAGATCAAGGCTGAAAGCTTTCCACATAACTCTTCTGTCAGTGTTCCCAGCGTTTTTTCAACACCTTTGCCAACAGGAGTTAGTAAAGAAGAAACTTAGAGATGCCCCGAGAGAAATATATTGAACTTCTAGCTCTATGGCTAATCTTTGGTGCTCTAGGCTGCATCTATTTAGCAAATTGTAGGAGTTCTAACTGATAGCTTAAGAGGGCCATGTGTGAAGCAGACATACTTGGTTAACCCTTGAACACCAACAGTCACGCTGTCAGAACAGGAGGTCTGTAGTACCAAGATGGAAATTTGGCATTTTAGGCTGAGAATTGTCTTTCCATTGAACCATGGTTCCCGCATTTAATGCCAAAAATAGATTGTACATGAAGTAATTTTTATCTGCTAACTCAAAAAACACCTTTATAAAGACTCATGGATGAGCTTTTTTAAGCTTCCTTATTTTACTGTCTGCTCAGAAATTTAGACTTAAGGTGACATAATGATTCATATACTATCAGGAGAGTTGTTCCCCCTCCCTTCCTATATGCTTGCACTGGCATCTACAGGTTGATGACATACGATATTTGTCCTAGATGGGTTATAAAACTGTATTTGATAAGTCTTGGACACAAAAACTTGCAATCAGCAGCTTAAGAATTGGACTTTGACTTCTATGTAATTTTCTGCTAAGAAGGCATCTTTTGTACTTTGAAACCACTCAGTGTTTTGATTTCAAGTATCAACTGCATTTTCTTGTCCAAAACACAGTAACTTTCATCCAGAGGAAACAAAATCAGCTGCATACTCCTAACATGTCTAGAAATAACATAGACAATAAATATCTTTTGTGCAGGACTTTTCTCTTTCTGTTCTATGGGACGTTTTTGCTTGGCAGAACAGACAGTAGAAATTTTCAGTGCCCCTTTTTTTCTCCTTAGAATGTATCAGTTTTAATCTTGTTCTTAAAAACATTAGTAAAATCCACCTCCTAACTTACAAGGATAGTAGCAGGTCTGAAGTGTTCACCATTATCTAGAATATCAGTTAGCAGACATTTGTCATTTAATTCGCAAAAGGTTATTAAATAAGTGTTCTTTCCTTCTGATTGGTGACAATGATTTAAACCTCATGTTCTGCTGAATTTCCTATGCTCACTGCTTGGGTGAGGAAACCAAACCAGCCCTTGATCTTGTTTTATTGCTTTGTCCACTGTTTTTAGCTACCCAAGTTTTTCATCAAAGGTTGGATAAAAAGAAAGCTGAACAAAATATTTCAGCGTCTTTGTTCCATTTGGGTACCAAATTAAAAGACCCTGGAGTTTAGTTTCTCAGTGAAACAGTTCTCTACATTATAAGAAGCAGTAGCTTTTCCTTATGCCACTAGATACTGCAGATTCTGTGGTGAAGCTTGCAGGTACCATAGCAGTTAGGGCGCCGTATAGACTTCGGAATTTCACTGAAGAAACAATGAGAGAAGAGCGTGATTACCTTTAATCGTCTTCCAGTTTCCTTTGTCAGCCTCACCAATTGTCAACACTAGAGAGAGTCATTTAAAAATTCTGTACATGCATTGTGCCAAGACCACTGTTCAGTCATGTTATGAAGTAGGAGTTCTATTTAATGCAGATTGAATCTGAAGTGCTAGGAACATCAGAACTGTATTTCAGTGGACAAATTGAATGTATTTGATATTAACAGAAGCGGGGGGGGAATCACTGCTTATGCTATCAGTATGTAGTCTGAGCATTTAGATAGCTGCTTAATGTAAATAACACCAATCCCATAAAATGGCCATATGAGAGAAAGGAAATTTGATTTGGTTTAATTTATGATAGTGAAAAGTGCCTATACCTTTTAACATGTTCCAGCTGAGGTTAATATTACCTACAGTGCCTCACTAAGAAGCTTAATGGCAATTCAAAGTGAGAAGCTATTCAGACTCAGTGGTAGTTAAGTACTTTCTTCCAAGTCAGACTTTTAATTGGCTGTAACTGTGGAAAAAAAAGGGTGAAGGAGTATAAAGAGAGGAAGAATTTTGGTGCATTGACTCAGTGACCAGATAGAGCAATATTTTAAAATGTAAAAATAAAAACATAGGTTTATACTGGAGATTGTAGAAGGTGGTGAGGTATCTGTAGGGAAACAAGTTTCTCAGCTGTATGCAAGCTGTGTGGATAAAGGGAAGACTAATTAAGTCTGTAGTGACTGGTGTTCCTTCACATCAGGAAGATTATGACAATCTCCTGCATTTCAGACCTGTAGAATTACTTTATTATCTAAGGCAAAGGATACGTAGTCAAACTATGTCTTTAATTTGTCTTCACTAGAGGTTGTTAATGTGTACAGTACTAAGCCTTTCCCCTATGAGATCCTGACACCCCCTGAACATGCTGAACATGGCTGGTTCTAAGCAGAGCAACTGCCAAGAGCCACGAAGCAGGCAGCGGCTTTTCCCAACAGTTTGCTGGTTGCTGGAAGTGTACCAAAAGACCCCAGCCCAGACACCTGCTTTGGTTATGCCATGCAGCCATTGCTCCAGCTGGAGGAAAGCTCAGGCTGCGTGCATGGTGGGAACTTGTCCCAGGAAAGAGGGCAGAAGGGTTGGCTCCTTGCAGCTGCAGCAGTCGCTGTCTCCTCTCCTCACATCTTGCAGAACAGCAAGTCTTACGCCCCACAGCTTTGTTTCCAACCATATTTCTGCACCAGCCTCACTTCTTTTCTTTACCTCTGCACTGCATGTCCCTGGTTCCTTCCACTCAGGTTGATGTTCAGTGGCCCCCTCGCTAAGATGATTCAGCTCACATGAGGAGCAGGAAGGATGAAAAAAAGAAAAAGAAAAAAAGGTGATAAAGAAAATGCAAATATTTTTCTGCTTGGCTGACAAATTAAAGCAGTTCAGTGAAAATTCAAAAAATGCACCAAAGCTGGAGTCAGGGAGACACAGCTGTGAGCAGGCAGATGAAAAAGTGGAAGCAGAGAAGAAGGAAAGAAGACGCAGGTCTGTCCCTTTCAGGTACAGCAGGTTGGTAGGCTGCCTTAGCAGTATTGTGGAACTGTACCCCAAGGCACAGGAGAGGTCAAAAAAGTCCTTTCTGCAACTGCTATAATGGTTTAATATGTGTTGGCAGCAGTGTATCAGCAGTTCACAAATACAGAAGGATGGCAATTAGTTATGATACTAATTGTCAATTTATTTTTTTTTTTTTTTTTTTTTTTTTGTTCAGAGTTCCTGTTCTTTTTCTAATTTCAGAGTTACATGAGAGAAATGTTTTCATCTTTCCTAATTGGATTCAGAACAGGAGCTGAAGTGAGAGAAGTTTCCTCTTAGGAGGGATCTTCTTACTGTGCATTCCAGGTGCCTGTTCAGTTTTCTTTTGATCATGTGAATGTTTTACTTCAACTTTCATAAACAAACATTTGCCTTAGATAATATAAAGAAGCCTTCCAGTATTAGGAAAGAACATTCCAGCACTACAGAGCACTGTGAATGGTCACATTTACAAGGTCAAGCATTCTTGCCAAAAGACCAAAGAGCCATATATTATTTAAACCAAGAAACAAAGGGTGAAAGAGCTCAGGCCATTGAAAAGGCTATTGTCTCTCTTTCAAGGGACTGTGGAGTTAGTTTATGAAACAGAAATCAGATCAGGCTGCAATCAAGGCAGATGGCTTTGCCACCTGACAGGGTTAGGTGATCTGTCTGACCTTGTTAGGAACACAGAGCGAGTGGTAAATAATGCGCACTTGCTGCTAAAAAGGTTTTTAAACAATACTGAAATCCTGACATGTCAATTATGTGGCTTACACTGCTAGAACTAATGGGAGGATAATTTTACTAACCTGCTATGTTTATTCCATTATTACCATGAATTGCACGGCAGAGGGCCCTGTAGCACAGCTGCAGATTAAGAATGATATTTTATAAAGCTCCATTCATTTTCTGATGCTAACTGAGATTGTTGTTTCAAGCAACTGGAGGCTTGCTTGTATTTGTCCATGTGCAGTTGTTTTCTGTAATTTCGGAAACACCAGCCATTAGTAAAATGATGAGCAAGTGAAGTTTTATTCTATTAAAATTCATTACTCTGTTGAACAAATAATGTTTTCTGGCTGCGGGAATTCAAACTAAGAGCAGGTTCTCTAATAATTCATGTAATCTTTTGCACCAGTGCAGAATATACACATAGTATTTTACAAAATCAGAATAGTGATATTATTCCACCTCACCCCATGGTATAAAAAGATACAAGGCAGGTAGAGGTTTTCGAGTAACAGAGACAAATCAAAAGTAGGCTGGAACAGCTAGAAAAATATTTTTACAAAAAACTCCCATGCAAACATATGAACTGATCCATCAAATATTGTATCTGAAACAACTTCTGACTTGTGTCCCAAGACTGGAATTGTACAAAGTTTATGACTATCAGAGAGGTTACAGAATATTCTTTCATGTATTAACTGGAAAAATGGCAAGAGACTAAAATGGTCAAAATCTGAGGTTTTGAGAGTTGTTTTGGTGCACTGATTCCCAAAGTTTCCATGCCATGCTCCTTGTGCTACAGCCAAAATATATTCAGGGACCATTTTTATTTAGCCACACAGAGTTGTTGTGGTCATCTGAGCCCTTGCTGTATAGTCTCTGGGGTGAAAGACTCTAGAAATTAGAAGGTAAAGGGGAGAAGGGCATCGTAAGTAGACGTGCCAAACATCTGAACCACAGTGCAGAGTACAAGAGTGCACTCCAGGCCAATGGTGTTCCGGTTCTCCCACAAGCAGAGATGAGTGTTTTAGGCAGACACTTACACTTCCCAAGATTAGGCCAAGAAAATTAAATTGGGGCTCTTCTGTACTGTTTTTATGGAGAAGGGAAAGGAAAAAGATGTGGGAAATGGAGCTAGATGAAAAGGGTTACTGCTCCTCCTCTCTACGCAAGGTAACAGTTTAGACTTACTCTTATCTGGGCTTTAAAGGTTCTGGGTGTATTTTTAACCTGAACACCTGGGAAATGACCTCATACTGCTCCAGTTAACCCTTGGTACATGCAAGTGAATTCAAAGGTAGTGTGTAGAGTTCTGATAGCTGGTTGCTTCTCAGTGAAAGAGCATTTTAAATCTGCGATTCTTTTTTTCTCTTCCTTGCAATTTCCTTTTTTTTGTTGTTGCACAAACATAATTTTTTTATTTTGGATTTCTTTTCTAGCTCTTCCTTGCCAGCTATAGATAGCTACCACATTCCAGATTTCTTGTTGTGTTAGCATCTCGGTTTGCAATTTATCTCCTAACTATGATGCATTATTTTGATGCACTCACCACCCCACTGTCTGATTCAGTGCATGTAATTGTATTCACAGGCTTAGCTCTAATGCCTTTAATGTCATCATACTGTCGTCTCTGTGAATTTGTATTAAAGAAACACAGAAACTTTCATATGCATCTGGCAATGGAAAAAAAAGTAGGAGTTTAGTAAATACAGTCATAATTGTGCTTTCACATGAAGTTTGAGAAGCTGCAGTAAGAAATATCTGTAACTACAAGTCAACAAGGTGAAATCCATTGCATTGTATCCAAGTGCTCTTTGGCACAGAGTGAGTCAAACAAGCTGAAAATACTGGTGCTGATGTTCTGCTACTCCGGGACAAAGTAATGAAGCTTCCATTGTAATATTGAATGTATTACAGTAAGTGGTAGACGTCATTAAAAATGATGTGAATCATTGCAGTCTTTGGATAGCGGGGAAAGGACAAAACCAATTTAATTGTTGCACTAACAAATGATTTAAAATCTTTGTATTTCTACATTTCCATTCTTAAAGGTGCTTGTTTGGGATCTCAGAAAATGAGATTACTAGAAGGTTAGGATATATACTGTGTGAGAAGGTATGGTAGAATTAAATTTTACTAACATCTCTCATTTTCTTATAAAATGACTAATGGTCCTGGTCAAGAATGAGGTCCCACTTTAGCTGGCAAGTTGAGTTTACAGTTGAGTTATGTCCCGGGTTAAGCTATAGCAGTTATTTTTCTCCTTCCTAGTAGCTGGTGCAGAGCTGTGTTTTTGAATTGAGTCTGAAAACAGTGCTGAACCCGAGACAAGTTAAAAAATGTGAAATTTAGAGGAGAAACAGGGAAGTCAAGTACCTTCTTCAGGACCACACAGTATGTCAGATAAATCTGGTGAGAAACTTGATGCTGTTTCTAAGGGCAAGGGTATAGCCAAAAGCCTGGCTTGCATCCTTGGAGCAAAGATGAATGCAGATCAGAAAAGATGTATAGTTTTTCTTGGGGAATGTGAGATTCTGATTACTTACTAGTTTGGGTCTGGAAATGGTTTCTTGTATGCTGTTCTCTTTGCTGCTGGATAACAGATTGTTTGCTCAGACCTTTTAGAAACATAATGATTGCTGAAGAAAAGCTTCAAGTAATGAATTGTGGAATTTTGTTTGATAAGCACTGAAACCCCCTAAAAGGTTGGGACAGAATTCACTTAATGGATGGAAGATTTCTCATTGACTTTCAAAACCAGTAGATCAGGTCTATAACTGGCATCAAAATTCATCCCTTGAATGCGTATCTAAGTTGATGTGCATCTGGATTCTAATATACTTTTCATTATGCAAATTTGAATAGCAAGATGTATAAATTTGCAGATGGAAATAAATAGATTCTAGGCTATTATTTGTTAAACCTTTTCTCATAACACTGCAGCTTAGCTGCTTTTATACAGAGCTACAGCTGCACAGAGGCCAGAAAAATTCAGCAATCAGATAACATAAGAAGAGTGATTTCCAAATCATCACTGTAGATGCCCATTTTACTAATTTCTCTTCCTGTATATTCCACTAGCAAGAGCCTCAGTGGGCTTGGATTGGATTCCTTTCTCCACCTCCAGAGGAAGTGGGACTGGTAAAAAAAGTATGGTCATCCCTTCACATTTTTCATAACATAAATTTGTTATTGATTTGTGGAGAACAAATCTGCAGAAACACCCCGTTGCTTGCCTAGGGCCATTGCTATTTCCTTTCTTTCCAAGTTTCAATACTGGGTATGAAGTGAACAACTCAACTGGTGGGTTGAGTTGCCCACTTCATAGTGGTATAGCAGCATGCTCAGCAGAAGTACTCCTCTGTGCTTTTACCAACATGTCAACCCTTTTTGGATCGGAAGGATCTCTTCCAGAGGAAACAATGAAAAATCAAAATGCACTCTTCTTTCAGTTCTTGCTTTTTTAGCCTGGTACCTTTATTGTCAGTTCCTAAATATGATTTTCTGATGCGGAGACCCTTTATAGGTCACCAATATTTGCCCAAAGCATATTGCAGGCAAAAAAAAAAAAAAAGAAAATCAGAAAATCAGCCTTTTTTTGCATTGTACTGCATGGGCCATGTATCAGTTTCCTGGCAAAGTGGTACTCCTGGAT
Source organism: Psilopsiagon aymara (assembly GCA_024733675.1). Classification (NCBI taxonomy): domain Eukaryota; kingdom Metazoa; phylum Chordata; class Aves; order Psittaciformes; family Psittacidae; genus Psilopsiagon; species Psilopsiagon aymara. The sequence continues at coordinate 36,644 of JANRGW010010876.1, forward strand.
AATTCCACATAGACAGAAAAAGTTGCTGGCCTCTATTATCTTGATATTATGTCTGGAAGCCTTTCTGCAAGTGGTTTTGCATTAAGAGGTGCTTTGCAGATAATGCAGTATTAGTATTACCTGAAGCTGTAGTCACTCTAGAAAAGACATCTCATTTTGCAATACAGAAATTACTTTTTAAAGAAGTCAGTAATTGCCAGAGACATGGATAATGTCTGAGATGTCACTGTCACCACTTATTCTGAGCACAATATTATTTAGTTCATGGCATACTGGGAGCTCACAAGCAAGCAGCTCAGGCAGATCACCCACAGTACAAGCTTAAAGATCTCCCTTGCCTTCTGATTCTGTCCTACAGCTGTCCACAGCTGGTGAGCACTGGTAAATTATCATGTGCAGAGTACAATGACATTGGTGGTATGTGAACAAGAAAAGAAACGCAAATTGTGTGCTGGCTAAAAAAAAATATATCTTAGCCATCAGGAAGGAGGCTTGTGATCCTTTGTACTTCAAAGACATGAAGATAAATCTCACTTTTTAGGGATTATATGTAAGTATCTTATGGATACCAGGGACAATAGGTCAGGGGATTAAAAAAAAAAAAAGACAAAAAAAGATACCAAAATAAGGAATTACTGTTATGAGTCATTAAACAAAATTCTAGTTATGTTTTATGTACTGTTGAATAAAGAGCTCATTGTTTTTTATTAAACTACCATTATTACCTGATAAACCCTGGTAGAAGAGGATGGATTTATTATTGTTCCTGTACAACTAAAAGGCTAACACCTTCTGACTGCAAAATAATACGTTTTCAGCTAATGGGAGCATTTAGCACTGAATAGAGCTGTGAAAAATGTCCTTGATATTTATAAATAGACCAATACAATTTTTTAGGGCCAGCTCCGAAAATCTTCAGACACTGAGATGATATTTAAAGCTTTTCTCGGTTTATCTTGAATATTCTACTTGCAAATATTAATATATTAAAACCATAAAAATATGGGCTCATTTTAAGATTTATTTCAGTGGAATTATAAACAACAAGTCAAGTCGAAAAACTCACTCTCTGTTCCTATAGTTTTCCTCTATTACTAGTTTATATACAAATGGCATGTGAGGTGTCATGGCAAAGATGAAACTATCAGTGTTACTCTTTAGAGAATCACTGAGCGGCCAGGGGAAGGTTAATGGACTATTTACTGTGACTTAGTACCATTCTAATAAAAAAGCAGCTGAAGAAGAGGCGCATAAAGCCATTTTCAGAATGTTCACCTGTCTGTCAGTGGGGACTCCAGTCAAATCCAGTAGCAACATCTTGGGCTACTGTTCCAGGCATAACACAGTGATCCCAGAGAATAGACAATAGGGACTGTTTTATCATAAGGAAGAGGTAAGAATTCCTCTGATAACAATTGCAAAGAGTTTTAAAAAAAAAAAAAAAAATAATGACAGCTCTTTTGTTTACATCCTCTGGGTAAGACCACTGAGATAACCAGATCTGTCCAGAGCAGTGAGAGTTCCTGGTCTTACTAATTCAAGAGCAATAGGTGTACCTCCTGTAGAGCTGAAATTATCAGCCTAAAATTATTTATCCTTACATTAGAATTCAGTTATTTGAAGTGATCAATGTCACTTGTGTTGCGCTGTCTTGCTCAGTCAGTGTTGCCCACTGATACGTAGCAGCCTGTGAGATAACATGAAGTATCCTCTCAAGCATTCTGCTTCTTTCCTTTGTAAAACAGACAGTAAACTTCCTACATAGGTAATGGATGCAGGTAGCTGTGTCTTTTCTACAAAATGAGTTCATATGAAGAACCCTGGAAATACAATCCTAAATGTGAAATGCTTTGACATCAACAGTTCCAGAATCAGTATCTATTTTCTTTGTTTCTTTGTTATGGAAATTAGTTAGACATAGTGAGTATTTTTTGGTAGTAGACCACATGTTGATGAAGTACAGATATCTCCTGGTAGGTGTGGAAGAGTTTAAGAAGAAAATGTGATGAAATATGCATATTCTTCCTGTAGAAGAAAGAAGGAAAGAAAAAGAGTCTGTCTGGAAGGACTTTTGCTGTCCTTCAAGTTAAAGGAAAGGTACATTACTTGAGCCTTTTCTCTTGCAGCCTTCTTTAGAGGCTTAGAAGATGAAAGTAGGATCTCTTTGAACATGAAAAACCTTCAAGTTAAACACGATTGTTTGGTATTTAGTAAAAGAATTTAATGAACCCTTACTAGTGCATTTCTCATGTATCTTCATTTGAAGTACTTGCATTATATCCTAATATATCCAGAAAAAAAGTGCTACATGTGTTCAAAGGAAACTGCTTTCCACTTTGTACTTTTGTATGTAAATTGATTTGCCCAAGCCATTAGCATATTGGAGGAAACACTGGAGAAGATAGTTTAAAGTAAGTTGCAAATATTACTTCATTCCCATAGGCATTTCACTGAAGTCTTTCACTGAAGTCAGTTAAAACCAGGTGCTTGGATATTGCATATTTCTGTCCCTATTTAAAATTCTAGTGTCCATTATGAAAAAAATGCACTTCTTATTTACTCTGCGTTCTTTTATTACTGCAACAGTATTAGCCTTAAATAAAGCAAATATGTATTTGCTGGAGGTAGAGCTAACATCTGATCAGATTATGCATTAAGTATGACATGGTATGGTATCCAATTGGAGGGAGCTAATTAAATGTGGGCGAATGCTGCAGAAATTATTTAGCTACTTAGTGATACTTAGTGAAACGTTTTACCTACATGCTGTAAGAAAGCTTGGCCTTGTGATTTGCCAGTCCCTCATGGATTTCTGATACAATCTCAGAACTAAGGCAATACATTGCCTGGAGGCCCTGCTGAGAAAAGATGTCAGTTGGGTACAAGGGGAGCACCAGTGAGACTGCAAAAACTATTCTGGGGAAGAAAGAAGCTTCCCAAGTAGTTGTGTTTTTGAGAGGCATGAGGCCCAGAATGAATGAAGAGTGTTCTGTACAATTGATGTAGTTCTCTGGATAAAATCCTGGTGATTTCCATTTCCTTAGACAGTAAAATGCCCTATTTTCTGAAGCTTATCTTTATAAGAGACACATTCTGCTAGAGTTATTCCCTGTGGAAAGCAGATATTCTGTCATCTTTACCTAGTCCGTAAGATCATCTTGAATCTTGAACTGAACCACTGTAAAAGTTTCAGACCATTGTTTCTTAACTAACATGCTTATTCCATAGAGGGAAGAAAACATAGCATCATAGAATAGTTAGGATTTGAAAGGACCTTAAGAATATCTAGTTCCAACCCCCCTGCCATGGGCAGGGACAGCTCACACTAAACCATGTCACCCAAGGCTCTGTCCAATGCAGCCTTGAATGCTGCCAGGGATGGAGCATTCACAACTTCCCTGGGCAACCCATTCCAGTGCCTCACCACCCTTACA
>JANRGW010010878.1:0-15983 GCA_024733675.1 Psilopsiagon aymara
CCTCTGGCAGTTAAAGCCATTCCCCTGTCCTGTCCCTCCATCCCCTGTCCAAAGCCCCTCTCCAGGTTTCCTGCAGCACCTTCAGGCACTGGAGCTGCTCTGAGGTCTCCCCTTCAGGAGCCTTCTCTTCTCCAGGCTGCCCCAGCCCAACTCTCAGCTCTGGCTCCAGAGCAGAGCTGCTCCAGCCCTGCAGCATCTCCATGGCCTCCTCTGAACTTGCTCCAACAGCTCCACATCCCTCTGTGCTGTTGCCCCAAAGCTGGATCAGGACTGCAGGGGGGTTTCCCCAGGGCACAGCAGAGGGGCAGGATCCCCTCCCTGAGCTGCCTTTGCACAAGGAACAACATTTGGTTCCCTGAAGCGTGGTTTAGCCCAGCCTTCCGCTTTCTTTGTGGCACTGGTGCTGCAGAGCACCAGCTCCTTGCTGCCCAAACAGAGCCCTTATGCTGCGTGGTTCCTGTCAGTAGTTCTTACCACTGCAGGATTAAAACTCCCAGGTGCTGATTATCATTCAGGGTAATATCTGTAACATAAATAACCTGACATCTGCAGGTGGAGGCACCAGTTTTGTTTTTTCCTTTTATGTGTTTCGGCCTTATCAGCCATCAGATGGATACTGGCACCCTTCAGAGGGTGTTTGTCTGCTCGAAGGGGCAGGGCAAAGGGTGAGGGTGAGTCAAACCTTTCAGCTGTTGTCCATCCCAGCAGCAAAGGAGGATGAGTTTCAGTGTGTCACTGACATGAAACCACTGCACTTGATCTGGTGGAGTGTTTTTGAGGAGCAGCTCAGCTGATGAGATCTTGTCCTGCTTCTCCCTCTCTCTTTTGTCCTGCTTCCCCTTCTCCTTCAGCCTTTGTCATGCTATACCTCTCTGAATGTCTATTTAAATAACAAAAATACATTATGTGCCTCTGTAGGAATAGACTGGGGTGGCTGCAGGAGCAGCTTGTGAGGCTGCTGGCTGCAGCAGGTTGGTGTCAGAGGTGCAGTTAGTCTCTGGCGTGATGCATTTGTATTCCATACCCTTTTTGCCATGAAGAGCCTCTTCCTGGAGCTATGGGGAAGCAGAGGAAAGGTTAAAGGAAAGAGGAAGGCAACTCATTATTTTTATTCACACCTTTCTCATTTTTGCCCCTGAAATGTTATATTGAGTTTTGCAAGTCTTCCTAAAAGACAATTCCCGTATTCATTAGGCCCCTTCCTCTCTCAGATCTTCCTAGAGATGCAAAGCCCCTGCTTGCTCTCAGTCAGCTTGCATTATGGTCTTCCTCTCGCTGCAGAAACCCTCTAGGTTCTCTTGAGGATTTATTGCTATGAGGCCAAGACTCTCACAGGTGGGGAAGGGAACAGCCCAACATTGTTCACCACGAGCTCTGTATCTGCAAATCCACAACTGCACGGCCAGTTTGTACATCAGCTTCTCACCACCTTGGCATGGTTCTCTTCTGGGCACCTCCTTGAAGAAATCCCTGCCCTGGCTGGCATTTGCCTACAGCACAAGTACCAGCTTTCTGTAATATTGCCTGGTCCAGCTTCCAGTTCTACCCAGTGTCCTTTCACTTGGCTTCCAGTTTCTTCTTTTCCTCTTTAGTCTGTGTTTGCCCAGTGTATGGGGTTCTTAAGTGACTTGTGAATGATGTCCTGAGTTGCTTCACTCTGCAGGGAGACCTGGGCCGTTCTCAGGATCTGCTCCTGTGCTGTCACTCCTGGATTTATTCCAAAGGCTCTTTGCAGTTCTCCAGCCCCCTTTTGCATTTGCCCTCCAGCATCCGCACCTCTTGTCCCACCTGCTCCAGGGGTTTGTGCATCTTGTTTCATGAGGGTACCACCAATTTGAGGAGCACATCTCATTGCTCCTATGTGTCTCGGGCACATCAGAGGAATGAGAAGCCCCATTTTACTGGGGAGAAATGGTTTTCTTGGGAAGCTCACCCAGCAGCTCTGGGGGGTTTCTTCTGTGCTCAGCTTTCCCTCTGGCACTGGGGATAGTTCACACACACACACAAAGTAACTTTAAAAGATCTTGGACGTACTTGTTTTTTTCCATAAAAGCAGTAATGAATCAAAACCCCAAACTGGAATGAAAGCTGGGGAGTGAGCAGGACTTTTACTTGAATACTGTATGTAATACCTGGTGAGGGTTTTATTAGCCAGGGTACTTAAAAAGGCCTCTTGAAGGCCAGGAAAGCTTCTTGCTTGAACAGTCTGCAAGCTAAATAAGCATTTAAAGCAGGGCAGGAGCTTGAGCATGGCAGTGATATCCTGACCTCCACCTCCTGCTCTGCTCCCTGCCAGCCCCCAGGGCCCGGCAGCCCCTTCCTGCCCTGCAGCAGGGATGTCTCTGACATTTGGGCTTCAGCATTGGCAGCTTCTGCCAGTTTCTCTTCAGCCAGTTCAACACTCTGGAACATACACCATCAAGAGACAAATAGACTGCTTTTTGCATTGGTTGACCTTCAGGTTTCTTGTCATGGCCTCATGGAAACATCTTGCACCTCCTTTCCATTCATTTTCAGTCAGGAACAGGACATCAAGCCAGCTGGGGAGAGGGTGTTTTTGTCCACAGTCCTTGTGTTTGGTTTTGCCCAAACCCAAAAGTTGTAGTGATTTTCTGCCATATACCAGAATTTTCTGTATCTTCTAATGTGTCCCATTATCCTCCAATATGTATTCCTGGGTGTCCCTGCAGGTTGGAACTAGATAATCTTTAAGGCCCCTTCCAACCCAAACTATTCCATGATTCCATGAATTGTATAAATCAGCCTAGCTGATTTAGTAGTGCTCTGCAGTACTGGAGTCTAGTCTCCAGTTCCAGCCAGTGTCCTTAGATATCATTGCTGGTTTCTTGTTTTCTGCTTAGACTAGTAGTATTTTTGACCAGACTGTAGGTGGACTTCCACTTCTGCTCTGAACTTGTCCTAAGAAAACCAGCAGCAGTTTCAGGATTATTTGGGAATGATCAGGGAGGCTGGCCAAGGCACTGCTTAAATACCCACGAAATTCAAGCCTCTGAGGTGCCCACAGAAGATGCCTGTTCTTCCTGGAGAAGCCAGGAAGCTGTGGAGCTGTTCCTTGTTCAGAGCACAGTGCCTCTTCCACGTAATTCTGCCTTGTAGTCAGTGCTTCCTCTCTCTTTCATCCATAGCTTTAAACCAGATATTATGTCTTTGGCTTTCACAAGTTTTCTCTGGTTGTAGTCTCACAGCTGGGACAGGTTGCTAAGTATCAGATACCCCTGAGAGCAGACATTCTAACATTTATTTGTACGTCTGTAATCTCTTCGTCCTTACCTGGGTGCCTGGTACCCCATAAAAGCCCATGAAAATGACACCTCAGTGTATTTAGCTCAGTCAAGGGGCAAATTTCATTGTCCTTCTGATTTCTCACCTGACTTCTGAAGTCTTGGGCCTTTTTGCAAGCTGGATTGCTCGCAAATCGTCATTTCCATTCTTCACCCTTTCCCAAGCTGACTCCTGGTTTACTGAGCAGAACTTTGTTTCATTCATCTGGCTGAGTAGCTGGCTGAGAGTTAGGGAACCAGTGCTTCAAGCCTACTGGTAGCCCACTGGGGAGGCAGTGAATGAGTAAGGGCTAAAAGGAAATGGGGAGAGAGCAAGAACCTTACTAGAAGAGGTGAGAAGGGGGAGATCTGACATATTTCCTTCTGTCAGCAGGAAATGTGTTTTGGAGCGGCAGATAAATATTCTCACCCTCAGCAGCAAGTGGATAAACCCCTTTTCCTTGCTGGTTTGGTGTCCACAGCCCCAGCCATCCCCTGGGAGCACTGTTCAGGGCTGGGCTGTGCTTCCTGCTGAGGATGCGTGTGAGCCCTGTGCACAGGACAGCGCTGCCTTGTCTTGGAGTAGTAGAATAATGGAATAGTTTGGGTTGGAAGTGACCTCCAAAGCTCATCTGGTCCAACCCTGCTGCAATGAGCAGGTACATCTTCAACCAGATAAGGTTGCCCAGAACCACTTGAATCTTGCAACTCTAGGAGCTAGTTTTCAGTTTGGTGTTTATAGCATTTTCCTTTTCTTTCTTTTTCTTTTCCTTTTGTTTTTAACTTGTCCCTACCCACTGCACCTGAATCTTTCCATGTGTGTACCAGGGCTGAGTGATGTGGCTTCTGTTTTGGGTCTGGTTTCTGCAGTCTCCCTGGTTTTAGGTTTGAGAGTGCTCCAGTCCACAGCATAGGTTATCCTTTTGCTGTTGGTGCTGCCCAGAGCATAGCTTTCAGAGCTCTTATTCCTATTATCAGAAGGCTTCATTCTAATTTGTGTTTGTATTAAAAGGGTTGGAGAATTTTCGTCTGGAGAATATGATGCAGTTTGAGTGTGAGGCCAACAAGGAACTGTTTAAAAAGAGACTTTCCATAAGCTTATATTGTAAACCCCACTTTTTCCAGATGTGGCTTGTTTGGCCATGTCAGTGACTACGTTCAGTAGAGTGACCAAGCTCTTCAGGTAAGACCTGAAACTAAGTCAGATCTATCCGTCCCTGTCTTACATGGTGCCTTCAGGCTGTTGCCTCACCTTGTGCCTTCCTTCCCTGCCTTCTCACATGTTCTTGGGGGAATGAGCCTGTGGTAGCTGCTGCAGTGTCTTGCACTATGCCTTGGAGTTAGATAGCAGATTGTCATTATGGCTCGTGCGCTCTTCGGGTAGTGGCTGCTGTTGATTTCAGTCTCCTTTTGCTCTTCCTTGTTTTGCTCATTCCTTACATGGGGAATTGTAACCAGGCTCCATGGTTACAAAGCCATTTCTTCCAGCCTCAGCTCACCTCAGCTCAGCGTGGTGCTGCATGCTGCTTCTGAGAGTTTCCTCTCCTCTTGAATTTGCCACTCAGCCGTCTCCAGCACTCTTGTATGAGACCTCCCAGTTTTGCCTCATATCATTATGAGGCATATCCCTGAAGCAGTGCTTGTTGGGGAATCCGTGCTGGTGTCTCAAGGTGTTTTCTGGCTCCCTTGTCTGTCTGGATGCTTTACCCTATAGCAAACCCATTGTGCATCCTCTGGGTCCTCTGCCTGCACTTTCTTTTTCTCCCTGGAGAGATTGTGTTTGCGAAAAGGAGGAATCTTTGGGTTCAGTGTTGGTCTGGGGTGCTGTTAAAATCACCTCCTCCCTAAAACGTGTATTTCACACGCTTTCCAGAGTTGGAGCAGTAACAGCAGAGGAGGAAACATCAGAGGTGGAGGAGGTGCTTCCAGGGGAAGTTGAGGAGTTTGAAGAGCATGTTGTAGGGATGGCTATGACAGGATTGTGCAGATACAAGGGGAATGCAGAGAGGTCTTTGCTGGATGACCAGGAAAGAGTCTCTTTGGAGACAGCCATGGTGTAGGCACAAAAGGGATATGTGAGTTACAATGTGGAGAAAAGTTCCTTTTGGTATGCTCCTCAAAAAAGGTGAACTTTTCAGAGGAGTGCTCGGTGAGAGACTTAACTATTCCTTATAGGCCTCACCATGGTGGTTTTGGCATCCATTGTCAAAGCAATGGCATGCTTATTCCAGCCAAGGCTGATGATGAGCCACCTAGAAAGAGACCTTCAATCTGCTCAGCCTAGTGTTTGTAGAGCTTTATATGGTATAGACACAAGGCAAAGAAATAATCAAATTCACCAGGCTTTCTTCAGTGATGTGCCTGAGCTTCTGTGAAACAGACGAACCAGTGACCTAGAGGTGAAGCATTTTAGTTGCATTACTCGTCCATTGAGCCATCTTCTTGCTCTGTGACAACAAAATCCTGCCAGCTCCATGGCATAGCAGGGTGCGGATGCTGCAATTGGGGGTGTGCTGGGCAAGGCTCTTGCCACTTTTCCCAAGTATTCCCTAGAATTCACTGGGAGGAAAAAGGGCATAAACATGGCAATTGCTGCTCTAGGCCAAACTAGAGCTACTAAAACATTAAGAACATGTGGTGAAATACCAAAATATCAGGATACACCAAAGGTAAGGAAAATTACAGTGTCCAAACTGTCCTCATTTTATGTGGGTCATCACAAAATAGTCTTCAGGTACATAATCGTGTTTCTCTATGAACGGTCAGCCTTGAAAGTACCTTCATGTTCTTAGCCTTGTGCTTGCTGAAGTGTGTGGTCTTGATGCCACCAGCAGTTTGTGGGAGCAGGTGCTGTTATCCTGCAGGTTTTTCCCACAAGCTTAAATAACGTTTTTTTCTTGCGTAGCCAAATAGTTTTTCTCCTCAAGGAGGGTCCAAGCTACCTCTGTTGCTTTGGACTTTCTGCCTAATTTTAATGTTTTCATTAAAATGGGATTTTTTTCAACATGAGTCACACCTTCAGGATCATTTATTTCCTCACCTTGTGATCCAGGGAATGCATTTATTAATGCAAGATGTTACATATGCCTGTAAAATCACATGGAAAATGTGGATGGTCTTCTCCATCCTTCATTTAAGAAGGTTCATGTTTAAATATGTAGTTTTTCTAGTTTCAAACTTGCATTGTTCTTTCAAGCCCAAATGAGACTTTATTATATAATGTATATATAAGTATAGTGTGTATATATGTATATACACATAGTATGTGTGTGTATACATACATACTTTTTTTTTATATATACGTATAATACCTTTTATGTTGTGTTAATGTTCCTTAGGCCCGTACTAGGTAAAGTGTTGTTAGTTTTATGAGAAGAGCTCACAGGACTGTTGCCCACCATTAGCATCACCAGAGCAGTGTGTTGCCTTCAGTATGTGATGGTCCCTTTTCCCCCTGCCCACCATGGGTAGTAGGTTCTAAGACCTTTTTTTGTCTTCTGTGTTTGTCTTAGAGATTTTAAACATAGTGTTCTTTAGTGAAATTTCAAACCAGCCTTCGAGCCCCATCCAACATGGCCAAGAACTGTGTGGAAATTTGTTTGGAAATGAAAGGCTGAATCTGTTGGTTTTCTGTAGTTTTCCATTAAATCTCTGCTCTTCAATTTCATTCTGACATTTCATCTGAAAATATTGATGCTCATGAGAGGCCTGGGGCTTTTATAGACTGAATTAATGGCTTTTAGGGGCTTTCAGTTGCATTTCTTAGTTGAGAACACAGCTTAATTCTCTAATAGAGCGTGTGTAAGCATGCCTTGGGGATTGCCTACTCAGCCCTGGGTTTGGGGTCCCTGGCATGTTTCTCCAGCAGTGGGTCTGAGGATACAGTAATGGCATGTAAGTGATAAAGTCTCTGCCACTTCCTCTTTCAGAGAATTCGGTCGACAGTGGATGAGAAGGAACAGAAGCAGCTTCTGATGGACCTTGATGTAGTAATGCGAAGCAGTGACTGCCCGTATATTGTTCAGTTTTATGGCGCGCTCTTCAGAGAGGTGGGCACTCCAAACTTGCTTCATTCATAGCAGAGTTTGGGTTTTACCTTGGGGTTGGTTTTTTTTCCCCTTGCAGTTTCCAACTTGCAGTAAGGAGGAAAAAGTTAATTTGTGTCAGGTTTCTTAGCTCTCCACTTTTAATCAAGGGTATTGAACCAAGACCATGGTAGCACATCCATGCTACTCCCAGTTGTTGTTACATCTCTGCATTTCAGTCTCTTTTTCTTTTTTGCTTTTCTTCTCTCTTGATGAGCTCTGGGCTCTGTGACTCTCCCATGCAGACTGATGTGCTTCATGGCATTGATTGTGAGATGGGACCATGTGGAGGACCTCTGTCCCTGCATTGAAGGTGGTTGCTGTGGTAGTAGTCACAGCTTTTCACGAGATTACCTGATATATGTACAGATCCAGGCTGTATCAGAGACTCACAGACATGCATCTGCCTTGAAGTGGTTTGTACATGCAAATACATGAGAAAACAAGGACAATCGTGCTGGGTCAGACCCAAAACTCCTTGCATGGTCGTTTATCTCTGGCAGTGGTCTGCAGAATCTGTTTGCAGAAGAGCTTGTGATACTTTGCCGTAGCCTTCAGTCATATGCAGCTGAGTGTCTCCTGAATGAGGTGTGCTGTGTGCTCAGGAACTCTCACTGGATTTCCTTGCCATGGGCTGTTCTGAAAGGCAGGCAGCTGTTCTAGTGAGTGAGCTGTTGCTGCAGAGCAGCAGAGCTAAGCTCTAGAATGTTGGCAGTTTGCAGGGTGGGAATATTAAACCATTTGGGAAAAACCTGTTCAAGGTCTTCTTTTGAAGCCAGCCAAGTATCTCAGCTTCTAGTGAGGAAAGTGACTGCCAACAGGCATGTTACTGTGGCAGCCTCCGTGAGTATGAAGAATTGGATTTGGATAGACGAAAACTACTACACAGATACTTCTCCCTAGTTGCGTTCTTACATGTTCATCAAGCATTTTCTGATAGCGATGGTCTTGTGGTCCTGCTGGTTCCTCAGGAGGCAGCATTAACATGTTTGCTTCTTCAACCATAGAGTCACAGAATGGTTTGGGTTGGAAAGGACATTAAGATCTTCCAGTTCTAACTCCCTGTCACGGGCAGGAATGCCTCACGCTAGTCCATGTTGCCCAAGGCTCTGCTCAACCTGGCCTTGAACACTGCCAGGGATGGGGCAGCCACAGCTTCTGTGGGCACCCTGTGCCAGTGCCTCAGCATGCTCATTCCAAAAAGATGTCTTATTTTACGTGCAGGCTACATCTTCCCTCTTTCAGTTTGAAGCCATTGTTCCTTGTCCTGTCCTTGCAGGTTCTGGTAAAAAGTCTCTCCTCATCTTTTTTATAGCCCCCCCTTTGAGTTATCGTATTATAATTAAGTTATAATGCAATAATGAGCCTTCTCTTCTCCAGGCTGAATGACTCCAAGTCTCTCAGCCTGTCTTTATAGCAGAGGTGTTCCAGCCTTGGATCATGTTTATGTCCCTCCTCTGGACCCACTCCAGCAGGTCTATATCTGACTTTTGTTGCCCCCAGAGCTGGATGCAGGACTGCAGGGGGGAGTCTCACCAGAGCGGAGTAAAGGGAGAGATTTACCTCCCTTAACCTGCTGGCCATGCTGCTTTTAGTACAGCCCAGGGCGTGGTTGGGTTTCTGGGCTGCAAGCGCACGTTACCTCCTCGCATCCAATGTTTCATCCACCAGCATCCCCAAGTCCTTGTTCTCAGGGCTGCTCTCAATCCCTTCATGCCCCACTCCTTACAGTGGTGAGTGCCCAATCCAGGTGCAGGATCTTGCACTTGGCCTTGTTCAGCTTCATGAGGTTCATACTGGCCCCATGGAGCCAGTTGGTTTCTCCATGCTGTGTCAGTGAGATTCCTGTCTCCTGCAGATGCACATGGAGCTTTCCACATCAGTCATCAGAGGTATTGTGTTGGAGAGGATCTGGTTACTCATGTCCATTTGTTAACCTCTCAAAGCAGTACTTGACAGGAGGGGGAGAACAAAGGATGATTGCTAGGGTATCTGCAATGGTTAGGACACTTTCTTCTGGAGAGGAGTTGATAAAAAAAAGCCTTGTCTGCCTTGGGATATCAGCAGGAACTCCTACACAGTGTGAGTGCAGCAAGCCAGGTTAAACCAACAAGCTCAATAGTTGATAAAATTATTCCATGACAAACTCATTGCAAGTTGCAAAACATGCTTGGGAAGGCAGCAGAAGTGGCCTGTGCAGAGCTCCTGCTGGTAGGAGAGAAGAGCTGATACGGATGTGTCAGTAGCACAGTGCTCACCTTGGTGTGATTGTGAACGTATCCGTGGTCAGTTGATACAAGCTAGTTGCTCTCTTTGCTGTTGATGCACAACAGCCTATTTCTATGGAAACCTTCGTCTGTGTTGGTATTACTCAAGGCATCTGTCCCTGTGATCTGTCCCCATTCCAGAGGAAAAGTGTCTTCTGAGCTACAGAAGGATGGTAAAGGGGTTTGAACTAGATGATGCTAAGGTCCTTTTCTAACCCTAGCTATTCCATGATTCCGTGTGAGGGCGATGACACTCTTCATTCTCTCTCACTAGTGTAGATGCAACTTGCATAAAAAGGTTGGCCACTCCTTGCAGTGTGCTAATGTGATAAACCTTCAGTATTGCCCAGAGAAGCTGCGTCTGCCCCATCCCTGGAAGCTGGGATAAGAATTTCAAGGCCAGGTTAGGTGGGGCTTGGAGCAAGCTGCTTTAGTGGAAGGTGTCCCTGCCTGTGGCAGGGGGTTGGAACTGGGGGAGCCTTAAGGTCTCTTCCAACCCAAACCAGTCTGGGATTCTGTGGTTCTATTGATGGTACCACAGAATCACGGATGGTGGATGTTGGAAGGGACCTCTGGAGGTTGCCTTGTCCAACTCCCATACTCAGTTGGCCACGTGGGACCGCTTACCCAGGATGATGTCCAGATAGGTTTTGAATATCTCCAGGGATGGAGACTCCACAGTCTCCCTGGGCAAACAGTTCCGGTGCTTGGCCACTTTCACAGGGAAAAAGTGTTGCTTGTTGTTTGGAGGAAATATCCGGCATGTTGGTGTGTGCCCATTGCCTCTGGTCCTATCATTAGGCACTCTTGAAAATAGCCTGTCTTTATTCTTGGCCCCTTCCTCTCAGGTATATATACACATTGATGAGATCCCCCTGAGCCTTTTCTTCTCCAAGCTGGACAGTCCCAACTCTCTCAGCCTTTCCTTACAGTAGGGGTGCTCCAGTCCCTCAGTCATCTTAGTGGCCCTTTACTGGAGTCTTCCCAGTGTGTCCATATCCCTCCTGTACTAGAAGCCCAGAACTGGATACAGCACTCCAGGTGTGGTCTCACCAGTGCTGAGCAGAGGGGAAGGGTCACCTCCATGCAGGTACTGCTTTGTCTAATGCAGCTCAGGATGAACACACCTTCTTCACAGCAAGAGCACATTGCTGGCTCATGTTCAAGTTGGTGCCATCATGACTCCCAGGTCCTTTTCTGCCAAGCTGCATTGCAGCTGGATGGCATCATTATGACATGGGAACTTGGGACTCTGCATTGAGAAGTTGTTGGTGAAGCAGATTTCCAGTACACCCTGGAGATGGGCAGTGATGTTTTGAATGAGATGTGCAGGGTGTTCCTGGACAGTTTTTGGAATGCCTACAGGTGCATTAGCACCTGGGAACCCAGTAAGGATTAAAATACATTATTTGTAAAAATAGTTCTAATGGGAAGAGAAAATGAAGATGCTTTTTTGTAATTTTATAACTGGAAATCAGTCTGGTCTAAGAGACCTAAAGAGAAACTTTCATTAGGATGGTTTTGTCCTCACAACGTCCATGGAATCAGAACTTCCTCTTACACATGAGCATGTTCTTGTATGTGATCAGGAAGTGGCTGGGTGACTGTTGTCCCTGCCCAGTTCTCAGTGATATTCATCTACTTTGCCAATAAGTAAGTCCTTTCAAACCCAGAAAGAGTTAAGAAGTTGCAGAGGTTTGCATCTGGAAGCTGCAGAATTGAAAAGGCCTCTCATCTTTTTTCAATGACATGTATTCGTGTTGATCAGGTAGATTTTTGTATTACTCAATCAATAAATGCCCCAATCCAGGGTTTCTGCAGAACATATACTTCAGGAGGCCAAGTAAATCAAGTCTTTCCTTTGGTGCTTTTGATCATGTAGAGCTTTTTATGCTTAAATTAACCTTGGATCGCAGTTTATTGTAGAGTTTTTGGTAGCACACGCATGACTTGTAACACACAGAGTGCTTGTAGAGATCTGGTGTGGTTCCAGATGCACTTGACTTGCACTGGTGCTGGATCTACGCTGCCTCTGAGTCACTCCGAATAATATGGAAGTGCCTCAACTGCATTTTGCCTTTGTTGCCAGTGCTGGAAAGAGAAATTCTCTGCATGTGTTGCCTCATTTTTTTTAATTGCAATATCAGTCTGAATCAATTCATCCATAGCCAGTCGTTTGTTCTCTAGTAGCCTGAGCTCACCTTTCTCCTTGTGCCCTGAAGCACTGGTCATGCCCTCTTCCTGCTGCGCTGCACTTGCCTCCTTCACTGTGGTGTCTCTGCTGCTGTGTCCAGCGGTGCACCTTTTCAGTCAGTCCCTTCTGCTTTGTTTTGGGTGGAATGTGCACTTTCTGGGCTCAGGCTTGTAGCAGCTGATTGCCTCTGGTGGGGGACATTAGCTCCTGCTCTGCCTCGGGCTGATGTAAAAAGCCTGGTGCCAATGAGCAGTGTAAAATGGGCTGCCCATGGCTCTGAACCAACGGTCGTCTTCCCCAGCCAGCCCATGGGTGGCCGAGCCCCTCCTAGGGTAACAGATCCCCTCTTGTCAGAAGGAAGAGCTCTCCTCTAGGGGGCAGGGATGTATTCACTGTCACTGAAGCAGCAGCATCCCTGATGCTGGTGGCAGTTTGCTGTCTGTATTGCTGAAACCAGCCTTGCATGTGTATGAGCACGCCAAGACCAAGCACTACTGTCTCTGGATGTGCAGAGCTTGACACCTTTGCTGGACACTTCTGTTCCTACTAAACAAAGCACCTGGACTGGAGGCATCCAGGCAGATGCAGTTCCTTGGCTTGTGTTTCACAGGAGGTCATTCCAAGTGGCAGAAAAGCCCTTTTTGGCCTTAAAACCTGTGTCTCTGCAAGGTATTCCATCAGATACATGTTACTTGAGAGTTGCTCCTGACTCTCATGAGTGCCAGGTAACTGCTTCCAGCAGAAAGTGACTCAGGTGTGCAGGATGGGAGCATGGGTCATTGCCACACCTCCAGCATGCCTATACCCTGGGTTTTTTCCCCCTAACTTCATTTCCATCTATTAATACAGAGTTTGGGTGGTTTGAGTTTTGGCTGGTCAGGGAAAATCTATCTTCTGTAGGATAATTACATAGGGAAGTTTCTCCTCTTCTTGTTGGGTGTTACATCACAGGAGTGTGCAGCTTAGTCACAACCAGACAGGCATCCCCTGCTCTGGACCATGCAGCAGCCAGGGCAGCATGACCTGCACAAGCACTGCTCCTCACAGGAGTGTTGTATGTGGTGTTTAACCAGGATGAGACAACCAGACTAATCAAATCAACTCTTCTGCGCTTGGCTTTTGACAGCTAATGCAGTTTTACCACTCATGGTGATACAGTCTGTAGAAGATAGGTGCATATCATTTCTAGTGGGGACCGGGTAGGTATAGATCTAGTGTTTTAGTATTTCTAGCAGTGAAGACTTGCCTGAAGTGCATGAGAGCCTACAAAAATAGCTCATGAAAAGCCTTCTGTTATCCTCAACTGGAGCTAAAATGTTCAAAACCCCCTGAAATAACTAAGATCAGTCCATGGCTAAGCTGTCCATCACCATATGGTAGATACATACTAAAATGAAAGATGAAACCCTTCAACAGTGTGGGAATCCATTTTTCATTTGCCACCAAATTGTGAGTGGGTTGATGCACAGATCTCAGGAGAGCTGTGCTACGTGAGCTTAGCTTGGTTTAACATGGATACTTAGTACATTTTACAACTTTCTGCATTTAAGTTGTTTAACTGTAAGATGCAAATCAACAAAACCACAAACTTGGGTCTCCTTTCATTTTCTCTTGCTCAGATGGCATCTCCGAATGTTGCATGAGATGTCTGCTGTCCTCTGCAGGGTACTCATACCCTGAAGAGATATTTTTGGTTTAGTCTTCCTGTGTATGCTGGTCTCTCACTGTGCCTGCAGCCTTCTGGAGAGCCAAACAGTTTGTGAGACTTGGCTTCATCTGGGTTCAGGCATCTAAAATGTGTTATCAGGTCTGAGGTAGTCAGGTAGATGGCGAGTGGGGGAGAGGTGCATATA
Organism: Psilopsiagon aymara; assembly: GCA_024733675.1. NCBI lineage: Eukaryota > Metazoa > Chordata > Aves > Psittaciformes > Psittacidae > Psilopsiagon > Psilopsiagon aymara. Next base: position 13,681 of record JANRGW010010878.1, read on the forward strand.
GGGGTGAGTCTTCCATTCCATCCCTCCTATCAAATGCATGTGGTTGTTGATGTATTTTATGGCATTCAAGGGATCTCTTCATGCTCTCTGGATTTTTATTTCTCCTTTTTATCTTGGCAGTAACAAGATTCTTTTCTCTTTCCAGGGTGACTGTTGGATCTGTATGGAGCTCATGTCTACCTCGTTTGATAAGTTTTACAAATATGTATATAGTGTATTAGATGATGTTATTCCAGAAGAAATCCTAGGCAAAATCACTTTAGCTGTGAGTATTTTGTTTAAACCTTTTTGTGTATGTTGTTGAAGCTAATGGGAGAGATTCAGATCTCTTCCACTCACATGTGAGAAAGCTGGTTGATCTGCGTGCAGCAGGAATGCTGCTGTTGGATTGCACCATGCTTAGAATGATCCTGGAGGATACTCTTGACTTTTCCAAAGCATTCTGCGTGACAGGAAAGCAGATTCTGGGGTCTGTAATCAATACATAGAGACCCCAGGACCAGCTTCCTGCTCTGTCTGCTCAAACATTGGCACCAGCCCCCTCTTTCAGGTGCACTGGTTGTGGCATCAGTATGAGCTAGGTGCAGGTTGTCTCATCTCAAGGAAGGTGCCTAAAATAGATGATCTGTCTCTCCTTCCCTTGTTTTTAAAGGGAACAAAGGATTGGACATTTATAGCCAGGACACGTGAAACCCACCAAACTATTATGGGCTGTAGTAGCTTCTGCTGTTAGAGGGGAAACCTCATTGGAGGAGCAGGGTGTAGGAAGTGACAACACTTCAGCAGCCTCAGAGGCTGGCAGAGCTTTTCATGACCTAAACACTTGACCACGGGCTTGGGCAAGCAGAAAGGACCAATCTTTGTGTGGTGTTCCTCAGTGTGTTGGACTTACATGGCATAGCTTTGCAGCGCAACACGAACACCCTCTTGCAATCATCAAGGCACTCCTTTGGTCATAGGTTTTGATCTTTTCAGCAGAAGCAAAATGAATCATAATAATAAACTTTCAGGGGATTTTATTTTTAAACCATCCTATGAAATCAGACTCCCTGGGTGTCTCTGCTATCTGATGGTGAATGTTTAAAGCAGAAGAGCTGCTGCTGCTCCTCACAGCGTTGCTGCTCCGCAAGTGGAATGGGAATGGTTGTTAGCTACTGAAAAAGTACAGCGTAGGGCTTGAAATAAGTTGTTACTCCAGGTAATTACATCAGAAATGGCTTGTCTTCACCCCTTGCTCCCTTCTGGAAGGGTGTGGTCTGTCCAGGGTAAAAGTGATAGGTGTTAAGCATGTTCCCTCCTATTGCTTCTTTGCAGGAAAGGTTGGGAGAAAAATGCTTGTGTTACATGGCATACTACAGCATTGATATCTCAACATATTTAATGTTTTTCCCTCCTGTTCTGGGTGCTCCAGAACTTTAATAATCTCAAGCATCTTGGGACATTTGCTTATTTTTCATCTGGTTTTCTTTCCTAGACTGTGAAAGCACTAAACCACTTAAAAGAAAACTTGAAAATCATTCACAGAGGTGAGTTTCTGACTTTTCTTCTTGCCTACAAGAATCATTGCAGGACTTTTTAAGTGGCCTTTGCTTCAAGTCAGAGTGTGATTAGTGAGATGTCAAGGTGATTGGGTGTCTGCCTCTGGGCACGTGGCATCTTTGGGGCTGGTTCCAGCTCATCTTGCTCCCGGTCAGCACATCCCACCAAGGGGCGATGGTGACTGTGCAGTGCTAATGGGGTTGATTCTCTGCAGCTGCTGATTGTGACATGGAAACCTCTGGCTGTGACATACTGGTTGAAATGCCTTTCTCTTGCAGACATCAAACCTTCCAATATTCTTCTGGACAGAAATGGGAATATTAAACTCTGTGACTTTGGCATTAGCGGACAGCTTGTGGATTCCATTGCGAAAACGCGGGATGCAGGGTGCCGGCCGTACATGGCGGTGAGTGAGGATGAGCTGGGCAGGATCTTAGAAACACAGAATCACCTGGGTTGGAAAAGGCCTTTAAGATTATCAAGTCCAACTGTTCCTCAGCACTGCCATTCCTCAACACTGCCAAGGCCACCACTGGCCCATGGCACCGAGGCCTCGTCTCCACAGTGTGTGAACACTGCAGGGACGGTGACAGCAGCCCTGCCCTTGGCAGTTCCAATGCTGAGCACCCTCTGGGGCAGGAATTGCTCCTCATCTGCATTTAAACCTGCCCTGGTGCAGCTGAGGCTGTTTCCTCTTGTCCCATCCCTTGCTCCTTGGGAGCAGAGCTCAGCCCCCTCCTGGCTCCATCCTCCTCTCAGGCAGT
>JANRGW010010882.1:0-11949 GCA_024733675.1 Psilopsiagon aymara
AACCACTGCTGCTACCACCAATAATAATAATGACAAGGGAAACAACAAGGGAAGAGAATACAACTGCTCACCATCCGCCGACCGATACCCAGCCCGTCTGAGCGGCGATCTAGCCCTTCCTGGTGACTGCCCCCAGTTTATATAGTGGGCATGATGTGCTGTGGTATGGAATACCTCTTTGGTCATTTTGGGTCAGGTGTCCTGTCTCTGCTTCCTCCCAGCTTCCCCTCCTCCCTGGCAGAGTATGAGGCTCAGAAAGTCCCTGCTCAGACTAAACATTACTAAGCAGTAACTGAAAACATTGGTGTTATCAGTACTGTTCCCAGGCCGAAAGTCAAAACCACAGCACTGCACCAGCTACTAAGGAGAAAAGTGACTGCTACAGCTGAACCCAGGACAATAATATACAAGAAAAAGCAACACATACCCTAAATTTCTGATGCTGACCTTACCAAGTCAGGCTTACTTTCCTGCTTCAACACCCATTCAAAAAAACCAGCCCACACTTTATGCTTGATCAGCTATGCTTATTACCAGTTGCTACACACAATCTACAACATTTTCATCCCCTCCCTGAAATTTCTAGGAAGTTAATTGCATATGAGCAGGAAAAGAGAATCTGAGCTTGGCAATGCATTTGCCAGAACAATATTCCTACATTTGAGTATATAATAGACACAAACCTGGTGACTGATCCAGCAAAGGCAGCTGTTGATAACAATTGAGCTCTCATTCCCTTCTCAGAAGCCCCAAACACAAGGTCCCCATCAGCAAGGCAGGAGTCAGAGGTACTTACACCATGTGTTCCAGTGGGGCCAGGACTAATCCTTTCTGAGCAAGAGCCAAGGCACTCTCTCCTTCCACAGCAGCAGATGCAACTCTGCGACTGGGCAGTGGGCTTTTATTTCCCCCATGCACTCAGCTAGGGCTCTCCCTCACAACCCACTGCTGTCCCTCCTCTTTCTAATGACAAACAGTTGGAGAGACAGGTTTGTGTTTCCTTCCCCATGCCCCTTAGGTTAACAGCCCCCTCTCAGGAGTATCTACCAGCCCAGTGGGAAGGTGGTGTCAGCACAGGTCTCACAGGACACAGCAGGGGCTGGAAAAGGTGTGAATGGGCACAAGGAGGAGGGAGACATGGAGAAATGGCAAGAAGACCAGCAGTCAAGGAAGGCCAGAAGGACACTCTAACAAGTGATATGAAAATATACAATTGTAGCAGCATTCCTGAGTCTTGTACAAACCTCTACCCACTTTGACGACAGAAACCACAACTGGTAGATTTAACTTGGGAATACTTGCAAAGTTATGCTGAGAATACTTTCATTAAAAGCTGTGCTTAAAAACAAACTCTCCTCTTCCTCGCTGCAGTTAACTTTTAACACTTGTCTAAGCCACTGGAGGAACAGTGCTGCCCTCACTCTGTGAACATAAATTATAGCAATAAAAGTGCCAATTAAAAAAGGGAAGGTACTTTGCTCAAGACAATCTAACATGCCCTGTACAAAACAATCTGTCTTTTAAGAGACTGACTTGAGATCCTAGTTTAAAAATAAGAACAGCACAGACAAAATATGTAAATTATTATTAAGCATGCAGCCAAGTCACTTTATATAAATGACCACAGAGTAATTCACCCCTGCTTTATAAAAAAAGAAATGTTTTTAAAGCAGTCCTTGAAAGGAAACAAATCCTCAGATTCAGAAGAGACTAATACTGCCCCCAGGGAACCCAATATAGAGATGACTCCTCTTTATATTTACTTTAATTTTCCACCCATTTTTAAAGGTATAAATACAGAAACATCAACTTATCTGCTCTTCAAATATTTAGCCACAGAATCATAATATAGTTTGGGTTGGAAAGGACCTTCAAAGGTCCTTTCATCTAGTCCAACTCACCTGAAAAGATTCAACTAGATAAGACTGCCCAGAACCACATGCAGTCTGGCCTCAAATGTCTCCAGGGATGGGGCATCCGACAGCTCTCCGGGCAACCTGTGCCAGTATTTCATTACCCTACTTCAGGCATTTCACTTTGAAGTGTTTGTGGAATTAAGATGATGACTTTCTTCTAGTAGGTGAAGTTTATGCTGCCTCTTTTATCAACCACTAGCAGCATTAAGAGCAAAGGCAGAAGGATGCAAGAACTAAACCTAGCACACATTCACACCCACTTCAGTTTAGTCTACTGCAGATCTACAATCACTTCTCATGCTGTTTTCTTTAAAAAAAAGGGGAAAAAAAAAAAACAAAACCACAACTCAAAACCACATCAGTCATAAAGAAAGTTTGTTGATGGAGTCAACACAGTCATTGCAGAAGTTATTCCACCTCAGTGGTGAAGAGATTGCCATTCCTATTTTGCATGACACAGACCTGGAAGAAAAGTCAGTTACTACAGTGCTAGTGAGAGCAGACAATGTGGGCAGGACCACACTCAGGTGCCAACATTCAGTGTGTTGCTATTTCTCTCTTGATAAGGTCCTGCCTTGCTAGATAAACCACAATACATTTCTCCAAAACCTCCTGGGACACCCTTTAACACTGGCAAATGGGGAAGTGAAGAGAAAGGGGAGAGGTAAAAAAAACCCAAAACCAACAACAAACCACCAGCTCTATGACAACCATGAATCAATTCAGTTCAGAAAGCTCACTTTGAACAGACACACCTGAACCTTTGGGAATTGAATCTGCAGCCTTTCAACCTAAAAGAAGAGATTTAGTGATAGGGATCACAGCTTACAGCCTCAAGTCATTCATATCTCACCTGGGTCACCGAGTGGGAAGCCTTTGCCTGCCACAAGCCACCCTGCCACCACCAGCCCAAAGTAATGCATCAAAGGAAACTAGTCTCCCTCACTGTAGGAAATTCAGGCAGTTCATCTCCAGTGAACATCTGGATTTGATCCACATGCTGAAAACATCAAAAAGATTTTCATTATTACTTAAATAAAAACTCATAATAAACCAGCTGGGATCCTTTAGAAACCAGCATGCCATTCTTAATAGCATTTGCATGCGTATTAAATACCCTGCAGCTAGTCAAAGTCTTAATAACAACATTGGTGCATGAACTTACAAAACAGATAGGACTGAACTGAGTGCCCCATCTACGTCTGAGTAACCAAGACTATGAGGTGCAGTTACTTTTTCTGCTGTTCAAAAAGGGGTAAGGTGTATTTATTGGATTGTTCAGTTATATATTCAGCTGCTTTGGAATGACTTCACCCTGTAAGATCCAACTATGCACAACACAGCTGGAAACACAAGACAATTACAAGCAGTAGCACCTTACCTACAAAAGATATATAGGCTTCACCTTGACATAGGTCCAGGAAAAGTGAATCCTTCTCACACAGCATAAAAATTGTCTTTACAAACCTATTTGTGCTTTAAAGTATTCAGATATAGTTTATTAATTATATTTATTAAGCAGCCTATAACTAGATTAAATTTTCTTGAAATCAGCTAAACAAACTCAAGTATCACTTGGATTTTCATAATTATCAAGCTGTTCTGGCTTTTTAATTTGCTATGATGAATTCTGCACATGCCAAGAGACCTGACTTCAGAATCTTCACCTTGGAAAGGCTAGAGCTTCAGCATGGCCCCAGCTGCATGTAACAGAAACACATTAACAACCAATCCCATTCTCAACATGTGCTGAAAAGCGCAGCTAGACAGAGGCAGGCAAAGCATTATCTGCTTCGCAGTTTTGCAAAGCTTATAGCAGAAAGGCCAAACAGTGGCTGGGTTATTATCCAATCTGCAAATAAACACAAGTAATTAATTTACTAGCACGGCACTGCATCTTGCAGGCTGAGTTTCAACACATAGCTATTACAGTGGAATCACTTGAAGGAATAGAGAATTCCTTATGATTTCTAGTGTATAGTCTGCTCTCAGGCTAGAGCTATGGAAAGAACAGAAAGGAAGTCCTGAACATGGAAACAAGATTCCCGGACCATTAATAAATAAAATACAAAACCATTCATAAAGCCAATAAATATTTTTTGCAGAGTGAACAACTATTTAAAATCCTTGCTCATATCCAAATGGACAGTATTTAAAGCACTATTACCAGTGTGAGAGGGATTACAAAGTTAACATGAACAATTCACTTTTAACCTCTTTACTGCTTCATGCGATATTAGCAGAGAAGTCTTCTAATGGGAATAATGATACAAGGATTTTAAAGATTGGCAGCCTCTCAATAAAATGGCTAAGGAAAGTTCCCTGTAGGCAGTTATAAAATGACTGTCAATTTACTTGTGCCACAATGAAATGCGAGTTAAGCAGCACTACTCAGAAGTTAAGATCTTTAAGGAGTAACCGGTAGTCCACTGAGAATGTCAGTTCAGATGGACAGGCACAGAGAAGAAAACAACTAATGGCCTTTTCTACTGCATGGTGCCCCTCTATCCTATTATCTGTATCTCATGTTCTATCCTCTTCTCCACTCCCATTACACCGTAGCACTGAGAAACACTGAATAAAGCTTGCAGGATGAACTCTACACACAGGGTAAGAACCCCTCTTCCCAAAGACCACATGAGAATCTTACAGCAATAGATCTTTTTCTGTGGAGATTTTCAACACCTCATGTACCTTTGAAGCTAGTCTTGCTCTGAAGAGGAGGTAACAAACTTTCCTGTGATTGTCATCTCGACAGACATTCTTGTAGCCATTCATACTTACTGAACTCTCAGCTGAACTCTAGCATTGCCTCTCAAAAGCATTATAGATGCTTGGAGGTAAGACACATGGCTGTATGGGACTGTGTCATCTGAGCATAGGTACTTGTTTTCTTGCAAGCATTCCCAAAGAAACTCTAAACAACTAATCAGAATGCATTTAGGCCCTCTTTTGGCTTTTAAAATCTCCTTTGATGAACCACTTATTTACATTTTGAAAAGGAGAAAAACTGAAATAGGAAATTGCACATGCGCAAAACCAAAGACAGTATCTGACAAGTCATTTTGTCAATTTGTGGCCAACTGCTCATTACTGCAAAATAAGGCTTTTGCACTATCTCAAGAAGAAACCCTAGCCCATTACTAAATATTGCTTTTGGCAAATGCAAGCTTCTTCTAGCACAGTGAATCTCCATAAAAATCATGTTTCCATTAAATGCATATGCTGGCATCCCAGAAGTACTGGTGGAAACAGAACAAGATGTTCTCTCAAGGCATTTCATTGGGACCTTCATCTGCTTTCATTCACCCTTTTTTGCCCGTTCTTGCTGTGTTCACAGTGCTGCTTTGAACACCACCTACCCCCCACACTGCTTCTTCTCTGCACTCTGCCCCACAAATGACAAACTTCAGCATTCTGAGAACACATATGTTCCTCTTCCTTCCTCCAAGTCTTCTTCATTTAACTATTAGTCTAATACTATATTCCCCAGACACTCAAAATCCACAGAACATTGTCACTTCATATTATTCATGCACTTTCTCTAAATGGCAAAGCTCACCCTGAGCTCCCCTTTGCCTGACTCACCTTCTGGCACTGGATCTCCACTCCCATTTAAAACAAGTGGACCCTGAGTCCTGATGCACCATCAGTAGCAGAGCTGGCCAACAGCACTTACACTGAAAGGTGGCCACCTTGAAGTTACTACATCAGTAAATGGTGAGCACACTGAGAACTGTATGCAATCAGCATAGCCAAGCAGGTACTTCTGCAGCAACTGCCCTCAAGGCACTTTCAAGGTCTTTTTCATCATTGTAACAGCAGGAATAATTTTTAAGCCTTCGAAATACTCTTAAATTAACTTCCCTGGCAAAGTTTTCCAGAGCAATATAATCTGACTACATATAACTCTAAGCAGAAGAGCAGGGGCACAAGGAAAATAAACTACAGACTTCAGAGCAGAAGAGACACTATAGTTCGATTTAGATGGAACTGTTTCATTAGTATGCAGATTCAAAGCCATTCCTATGCAGTTACTGAAGTGCTACCCAAGCCTTCCTAGCAAGCAAAAATCCATTCTGTGTACAAATAGGCCTTTTACAGCTTGGCACAGTGCTCAACTGCGGAGTCAAACTTTCAATGCCTGGTAATTTTTTTTACTTGAAAGTGGCAGGAGAGCTCATGCCAGAAGTCCATATGAAATGCAGCTTAGTGGCAGAAGGTCGAAGTGTGGTATCAAGAGATTTTATGAAAGTACTTCAAGACAAACTTCTTAAAAGCATTATGTTATCTAGGGATGCATAGATTTATACCACTAGGAAAGCCTATCAAGAATCTTTGTGACTCCTTCCAATAGTGGCTAATATCTACCTTGTGCAGTAGGATCTCCGGCAGGTGGTGAGAGCTGTCTTTGTGTTTATCTAATCCCTGGTTCCTTTGCTTAAGTTATGAATGAATAAACAAAAGTGTTAATGCCACAGTTTTTGTGCAGACTGTCCCCTAAAGAGAAAAAACAGACAAACAAACAAAAAAAAAAGAGCAAACCAAAACCAACAACAAAGAAATAGACTTTCAGGTGCAAAGGGTGATTTTGCATACATGAAAAAAAAAAAAAAACCAGAAATCTGGCCGGCAGACAACTGAAGAAAACACAACAGAGCTTAAAGACCAACAGCTTAGATAATTACCCTTTCTCCATTAGTACCTAAAACTATAGCTACAGAAGGATAAATTTAATTTGAACAGAGAGGAAGGCTCCATAATCAACCATTTTTATAAAAATATTTAAAGCTAGCATCAACAATGACCCTGAATACATGTCAAGCATGAAGACTTTCAACATACTGAATCTTCCTAGCTGTCACCATACCACAATAAAAAAAAAAAAAGATACTAAAGCCCCACTGAAACCTAATCTGTCTGCTCAGGGTCTCCCCTTGAATCTGCACAAATGCACTGTTAGATTCACCTACAAGAGCAAATTTGCAAATGCTTATATACTCTCCTATTAAAGTATTTCAATTGTCTGAATCTGCCATTTTAACAAATTCAAGTATAAGACTTTAAATTCAATTAGCATGAATCTCAGTGCTCTCAACATAAAATTTGCAAGTGACATTTAATGGCATTCAACACACACAAAGCTAAGCTAATACACTAATGGACCAGCAACGAAAATTTTAAGACACTCTGAAAGGCTTTAGTCAAAGAAATTAAAGGTGTAGGCTGCACTGGACAGGAAAAGATGACAGCTATTAAAAATCCTTCTGAAACCAAGACTGCAAAAGCACCACACAGCCACGGCTGCACATAATTTGAGAGCAAAGAAGAAAAGCAGCTGCCCTATTCAGCAAAATCTCCTAATAACAGGCTAGGTTTTGAGGGTTATATACCTAATGTAAGGCTGTTTCAGTTCCTAAAATGGGAATTACAACCTCTTCTGCTGTTTTTACTTCTGACTCCTCATACCTCTTTTTCTGATGAAGGCTTCGGCAACACAGCCCCACTCACCACCTTTCTGTAGTCCCACACTAACTGACGCCCACAGAAGCACCAAGTTCTCCAAGCCTTGCATCCCAAATGGCTAAGGACACAGCACCAGGCCCCAAAAAGCCAGCCCAATGAGCAGACCTGAGGAATTTTGCTACTGTGCCTCCCCACTGCACACCTGCACCTCACCAACTTGGCAAGAAAGCTGCAAGTTTTCACATATCTATGCTTCTTGCATTAGAAAAATCCAAGATGCTGGACTTCAGGGATCCCTTTAAGTCTTTTTTATATGCGGCAATATGCTTCACCTTAATTCCATTTAAATATAGCAGGCTACCTCCAAAGAGCTTCAAAAACTCAGGGAGACAGAAGGCAGACCACGCTGGGAAGTCTGAGAAAAAAAACCTTTAGAGTAATGATTAAGCAGAGGGAGATTCATTTTTTTTTAATTTGCTTAAATATAAACAAATTAGCACCCATGGCTGGTGAAGATGCTTTTGCAATAAAGATTTATTAGTGTTTTTCTTCTAATATGGATGTGCAATTGGATACCAGGGCAGCACCTCACAGACGAATGAAGGAAGCATCAATGGGACATGTTCTGTTTCACAAAAATCTTGCTCCTGTGATTTGAATGACTGAACTATAAAGACCAGCGCCAGCAGTAACTACATTTTAAAAGCTGCTTTTCTTTAAGAGAGTTGTAGCCTCCTAAATTAGACAGATTTTTTTTTTTTTTGATGCTCTTGGTTAAGAGCATGGTAGTTTCATGGATTACAGATGCTTAAATACTAAAGTTAAGAACTATACAAAGCACAAGGAAATCAGTTACACCTAGTAGCTCATTAGGCATATGTTCATTTTATCAACAAGAAACAAGCACAACTAACCTGCACCAAACACTGCCCCTGCTAAGTAGATTTTCAAAAGCATACAATATATTTGGGATGAAAGTGCCACAAGAAGCCAGTAGGTTTCACACTTTCATCAGTTTGCTCATTTCCCCTAGCCTTTGGGGGAGCAAACGGGGTGAGACAGGGACAACTTAATTATTAACTTGAACGACACCACACACTTTGGGAATACAATATGTATTAAAAGCCAGAGTTTCCAATTCACAGCACAGGAGTCATGCAGTACATCAGCCTTTGGAAGGCTGCCTGCTCCTATCTGCATGTTGGTGTCCTGGGTGCAAAATGGCTCCAATAACACCAAAATCCTTCAGAAAACCATATGCTGGACTGGCCAGCATCAAAAGAAGCATGACCAGCAGGTTGAGGGAGGGGATTCTGCCCTTCTACTCCACTCCTGTGAGACCCCACCTGCAGTGCTGTATCCAGCCCTGGAAGCCCCAACATAAGGAGGACATGGACCTGCTTGAGTGAGTCCAAGATCGGGCCACAAAGATGCTCCAAGGGCTGAAGCACCTCTGCTATGGAGACAGGCTGAGAGAGCTGGGTTTGTTCAGCCCAGAGAAGAGAAGGCTCTAGGGAGAAGACCTTACAGCAGCCTTCTCATATTTCAAGGGGGCCTTCACCTGGAGAGGGACTTTTTACAAGGGCCTGCAGGGATAGCACAAAGAAGAATGGCTCTGAACTGACAGAGGGGAGGTTTAGATTAGATATTAGGCAGTTCTCCCCTGTTAGGGTGCTGAGGTACTGGCCCAGGTTGTCCAAAGAAGCTGCAGCTGCCCCATCCCTAGCAGTGTTCAAGGGGAGGTTGGACTGGGCTTTGAGCAAACTGGTCTAGTGGAAGGTGTCCCTGCCTGTGGCAGGGGGGTTGGAACTAGGCGATATTGAAGGTCCCTTGCATTCCAAACCATTTTATGATTCTAGGAAAACACTGAGTACATGGGAGCTCAGCTCATGAGCCTTCGATTGTTGGGAAAAAAAAACAAAACCAAAAACCACCAACAACAACAACAAAACCCCAACAAACCAAAACAAATCCCACTAAACACACAACCCACCAAAAATCCACCTTTCAAAACTCAAGAGTTTTGAGCTTATTTTAAGCTCACCTCTACTTCAGAGCACTTTTTCCATGTACGGTTGTTTTTGATGTGTTGCACTTGAATCATGACTGAAATAGCATTCAGGTGCTCTGCTCTGTTTCAACAAGGAACACTTTGGATCTACCTCACTGTGAAGCCTTAAAAATCCTTCTTGCACAACATGAGTCTCTGTGAACCACACCACAAGAGAAGGATCTCATGTCCCATTCAACAAAAATGGCCACGTACAATTCCCTTAGTTTGGGGTTGGGTTGGTTTCTTTTTTTGGTGGAGCTTCACAGCCTTTTTTTTAACTCCAAACAAGCTGGAGAACAAGGATCTGGATTATTTTTGTCTGAGAATTTTTTACAGGGTGCCCTGTTGCCCCAGTTAAAAAGCCTGTAATTCATCAACCATTCCTTACAGCCAGAATGGAATTGCTATTAAATCTAAGTCCCAGGCCACCCATTTTTAGCGCACCAATTAACCACCACTGAACAACGCAGAGCAGCAGCAACCAGAAGATGGGAAGCATTTTTAAGTTGTCATCACCCACAGCGTATCTGCTCTTCTTCCATATGTTCAGTTCGAGAGAACTCAATAATTATTTAATTAAAAGCAGCACCTATGCAAGCTTGACAGGTGCTGAGAGAAGCAACAGTATAGATGGAGAACAGGTCTGTAGAAGGAGCTATTAACAACCCCACTGCCTTTTAAAGATACCGTTAACTCTGAGTAGTCAAGCAGTATTCATTAATACCTCCAAGTCTTGAAAATGATCCACATACTTTGATTCATTTAATTTAGAAGTGTCAAAAGTTTCCATTAAGAGGTAATGAAACATGTGAAGGCATGTTGCCTCCGGGTTGATATGTGAAAGACAAAAGAGTGACAAATTATTTGGGATCACAGTTTGTTGCACAAATCAAACACAGCTTAAATGCATCTGAGCTAAATTTAATTCTGCTCCACATGCACAAACCCTGAAAATCAAGGCAATCTCTCTGGGTTTAAAGGAGTTTTATTACCTCTATTGTAAAGGTAGACTTTATCTTTTGACCCACCATCCAGGGCTCTCTTTCTAAACTCTGAACAACTTCACAAAGCTAAAGCAATTCCAATGCCCACCTGAATAATACACAAAATAAAACAGAAGCACGCATTACTCCAGTGCAATATCCACTCTCCAAACAAATATAGGCAAACCCAAACCCACCAACATCAACAGTAGAGCTTCCACTGACTTAACTTACAGGCATTACAGGAATCTGAATTCTATACTGGTTTGCACAGGGGTATGAAAGTCAACAGAAATCATATTCATCCATGCAGACCTGAAGTGGCAGAATGGAGTCTGAAGGAACTGCTACAAAACTTGTCGTCACATTACGATGTGCTGATACTGCCATCAGCCCAAGTGACACAAGAACGTTCATGGACATCCCATTTCCATCTCTGCTACGAAAGGCTCCCTCCATCAGGAAGGCTCATCAGCATCATGTCAATATGGCAGAGCTCCCATTTTTACAAATAATATTCTCCTCTCTCTCTCCATCCTTGCCTCATGCATTTACAGTGCCTTCAGGCACCGAGGCCTTCTTTAATGAGGTTTTAATACAGGACAGAATAAATTAGAAACCTTGATCAAAACAGGGCCTCCAGCAGGAACACAATGAAAAGATCCAAGGAAAAAAATCCAAGTAATGCAGTGCATCAATCAGCAAGCAATTTCACAATCAGCAATCAGTTTCATGAATAGGGAGCACACCTGCCTGCCAGGTTGCCACTGATGGTGAAGCCTCTGTCACCCTCCATTCTGACTTAAAGCCTCTTCGCCCCTGAGATACTCAAGCTGTGGTTACCCAGCAAGCCTCAAACACAGGGAGGTGGTGCAGCCCTAATGCCACCACTACAGCCCTTGAAATCAGCAGATAGGAAAGATCTCCCCACTCACTGTGGACTTTTCCAGTTTCTTTTGGAGTGGGAAGCAGTCTGCCTTCGCACCTCAGAGAACTGAGGGTACCAGGCACCCCTGGGCTTAGAGGGGGCCCTACCTGAGCCGAGCAGACTGGGCTCAGGCCCACAGTCCCACCCGAGCTGGGAGTCCCACATGCCCCTCGGGCCCTCTGGGGCTGAGGGGACTGGACCCTACACTCAGAGGAGGAAGGGCACAGGCCTGACCAGGCGCCACAGCTGATGGGACCAGCACTACAGGGGGCGCAAGGAAGCCGAAGTCTCCTCAGTTCTAGTCCCACCAGCTCAGGCAGCTGTAGCCCTCTCAGCCTCCGGGGCCCGGGAGATCTCTGGTCGAGGAGCTGCAGTCCCGTCAGTGCTGAGGGGCCCAGATACCCCCAAGCTGAGGAGACCACACTCCCCTCAGGGCCCCCAGGCGGAGGGGACCCGAGCTCCCCAGAAGGGAGACCCCTGGGGCTGAGGGGGCCTGGACATCCTCCAGGGATCCTCCGGGGCTGCGGAGGCCTCCGCCAGGCTGAGCTGCCAGGTACCTCCGAACCGCAGCCCGGCCTCGCCGCTATACGGCCCCGCCTCGGG
>JANRGW010010883.1:0-12754 GCA_024733675.1 Psilopsiagon aymara
CACCACCTTCAGCAAGAGGAAGACCGGCATCATGAAGAAGGTGCGGCCCCGGGGCTCCGGCCGGTGCGGGGCTGGCGGGGGGCTGCCTGCACCCACCTGTCGGTTGCCGGCGGAAGCGCTGGCCCTGTGGGCGGTGCGCGGCCGGGTCGAGCGGGGAGCCGGCCAGCGGGGCCGTGCCCGGAAACAGCGGCGGCTTCCCGGCCCCACGGAGGGGGGGCGGCCCGGTGCGGGCTCCTTCCGGGGGGCTGCGCGGGAGCCAGCGGCGGGGCCGGTTGTCTCCTGCCGCCGGTTCCTGGCTGTCCGCGGGGCTCCGGGCAGGGAGCCGGGCAGTCGGCAGCGTGAAGGGTGCCTGGGGAATGCTCGGTTCGGTGCAGCCTCGGGGCCCACTCTCTGTGAACCGTAGCTGGGTGCTGCCCCGGTTCTGTGGCCCAGCAGGGCTGCTGGCCCCTTCGGCTCTGGGCAGGGCCGGAGCGCTCTCCGTGGTTCCTGGTGGCTGGAACCGCTGTGCAAAGACACGTTAGAAACTTGAGGGGTTTTGTTTGCAGTTGGCTCACCTTGGTGCTCGCTGCATCTTCTGAATGACTGAGCAGTGCTGCATCCCAGCTGAGGTGGGCTTCATCTACCCTGGGAAGGTGGGAATGGTTACGAGGTACCCCTGGGTGCATCCTGGTAGCACAGGATCCAGAATGAGGCCATCCTGGCTGTGGTAGCTTGTGTGAGACCATGGAGTGCACCATGATGGCATATGATGGGTGCTCTTTCTAGTGTACCAGTCAGTGCCAGGGCATCAGTGCCAGGGTGTTCGGGTGTAGCTGTGCTTATGTCTGTGAAGATGAAGAGAGGACTCCAGGTTCTGGCCTGGCTGGGGTGTTGGTGATTGGAAAGAGGTGGCAGAGATGCATGAGCTGAGTAGCATCCTCTCACATGGCTCAGCGAGGGAAGTTGGTGGGGTTCCCAGAATGGAAACAGCCTACTCTACCTATGACCTCAAGCTGCTCTCTTGAAGGGACCACTTTTTGCATGTCCTTCTGGCATTCACATCACCTAAGGTCATGCTGGAGGAGATGGGAACACAGTATGGGACATGTCAACCTGTAGGAAACCAGTCTTGAGTTGGTTTTAGAGGCCACAGCTCCTCTGGAGTGACAGGGAGCTGGAGCTGATATGGGTGAAAGGAGGGCCATGCTGGGAGCACAGGGATGTGCCAGGGACTCTTGTCCTGTGCTGTATGTGTCTGTGACTCCCTGATCTTCCCTTGTGCTGCTGGCAGGCCTATGAGCTCTCCACGCTGACTGGCACCCAAGTCCTGCTGCTGGTGGCCAGCGAGACGGGCCATGTGTACACATTTGCCACGCGGAAGCTGCAGCCCATGATCACCAGTGAGACGGGGAAGGCATTGATCCAAACGTGCCTCAACTCCCCAGACTCACCCCCACGCTCGGACCCAACCACTGACCAGCGCATGAGTGCCACGGGCTTCGAGGAGACAGACCTCACCTACCAGGTGTCCGAGTCGGACAGCAGTGGGGAGACCAAGGTAAAAGCTCAGCCGCATGCCTGGGCACCCTGGGGGGCATGGGCTGTGCCAGGATCAGTGCCAGTCTCCTTGAATAGCAGCTTGGGAAGCTGGGGATGGGTCCTGCTTTGCTGCAGCTCCAGTGGGTTTATGCCCACTGAGAGGCCTCTCTGAGCTGACTCCTCCTCTTGCCTGGTGATAGTGGTGATTTGCAGAGGGAGGGAAGTGAGTGGCAGGTGTCCTGGCCCCTGTCTCTGCAGCGGGGCTCCCCACTGGGCCAGCTGCCCCCCGGCGGCTCTCAGCTCTGTTATCTCTCTCCGGGCGTCTCCATGCTCTTGCACTCATTGATAAAAATTTGATTCTGCCTCCATGGCCTTATAAGGCCTGGTTTCCCTCGCCAGAGTCCCTGGCAGGGCCCCTCACATTCCTTATAAGCTGCAGCTGTCTCTTGCTTTGGTGCTGTTTTGGAAGGGGGCAGGGAGGACATGGGGAATGGAAACATTTGGCTGGATGAACTGTTTCTGCTCCTTGCCTCGTGTCCCTGCAGGCACTAGCCCTTGCCTGTGGCCTCTCATTGAAGGTGCTGTAGAGGACTGCCTATAGGTGCACAGTTGGGCAATGAACCTTTCCTGCTGGGAGGACTGTTTAGTCACTGCATCCCTGGTGCTGGTCCTAAGGGTCACAGAAGAACTGGCTCCCTTGTAGAATCCCAGAGTGGTTTGGATTGGAAAGGATATTAAAGCTCATCCAGTTCCAGGCCCCTGCCTCAGGCAGGGACACCCTCCACAGGACCAGGTTGTTCCAAGCCCTGTCCAACCTGGCCTTCAGCACTGCCAGGGATGGGGCAGCCACAGCTTCTCTGGACAACCAGTGCCAATGCCTCACTGCTCTCATAGTAAAGAATTTATTCCTGATGTCTCATCTGTTCAGTTAACTTCAATTTATGTCATTTATACAAATGACATTTTTCCATATCCCTGCTGCTGCTTTGCAGGCTAGTGCTGGGGTCCACAGGAGCATGGAGATGGGAGGCAGGGGAGTTTGTGGAACAAGAGTGGGGTGACATACTGAACTGGGGGTTGTGCTGCGGCTTCCTGTGCCTGTGTGGGGTGCCACTGGGTGCTGTGAGTTGCTGCAGGTCTGCTATAGCTCTGCTGTAGCTGTGTTTATGGTGTGGGACCTGGGTTTGCTGCAAAAGCATCCTTCCAGATGATCTGTAGCCTTGCTCTTTGAGACCTCTAGCCAACTGTACACAAACCACAGCAGCACCCTAATCTAGCTACTGTGCACAAACCATGGTAGCCACTAAGCATTAAGCAGATGGAACCTGGAGAACAGTGTTCAAAGTCTGTGTGCTGTAATCCCAAAGGCAGCAAGTGCAGCAACATGCCTGGTGTGTTGTTTGGGTCTGCAGGGGTGTTCAGCTGTGTGTTCGCATCCTGTGGCGGTGCAAGAGCTCTGATCATAATGCTGCTGGGTACGTGACAGCCACAATTCCTCCGTGCCCTCTTCCCCATGTGTGTACAGTGCTGCACCAAGCAAAAACTTGTCACTGCTGTGCCCTGAGAAATGCCAGCGCTCCTAGAGATCCCTGCAGGTAGAGCAGCTGTGATGGGCCAAGGTGTTGCTGGCTGGAGAGCTCTGTGCTGGAGCCCAGAAGAGTCCCTGGGAAGGCTTTCTATTGGTGGGAGCCCAGCAGCAGTTCTGGCTGTCCCAGTCTGGCATGACTTTCGTGGGTGCTCTGATTCCTAGTGTGAGCTGTGCCAGCCCTTTCCAGTAGGCAGAGGAGTTCATTTTCACCAGCAGTTTCTCCCTTCTGCAGCCTATGTTTGTAAGGACTTGTCTCTTGTGCTTCTCCTGAATAAAAAGCACAGCTTCTGGGCATTTTGTAATGAGACAAATGGCCTATGCCTGGAGTAATTGGAGGTGCAGGAAGTGCTGTGCATGGCAGATGACCTGTTCCTGGCATGTTGCTTGCCCACATTGGGTTCTTTAAGATTGTCCCTGAAAATACTGCGAGGTGGCCCTGGAGGAAGTGTGATCTCAGGGTGCAGTTACTCTGCAGAAGAGATCTTAATGCAACTTCTCTCTGCCCACATTCTGGTGCAACTCTGCAAGCTCAACCCAGTATTTAAGGGTGGTAATGCTTAGAGTGGGGTGCCTTCTGGCCATGGCCAGCATTTAGTGTGAGTCTGGAGGAGCCCTTTGGCTCTGTCTCCTGCTTGACATTCTGGCTAAATCCATCCCTGGCTTGCTGAGGGTTCTTGTCATGGCAAACCCTGGGGCTGAGACAGTCCCATCTTTACCTTCCCTAGTCCTGCTGTGCCTTGTGCATGGCTGAAAGCCTGAGTTTGTGCTGTGACAGAGATCAGCCCAATTCAGATAGACCAAGAAGTTCCCTGAGGATGAAGGGAGCCTGTGGGTGGGCCGTGCTAGGTGACGGGCATCCTTGCTGAGGGGTGCGTGAGTGGTATACAAAGCTGGGTTACAGGTGTGTCAGTGGAGGAGCTGGTGGGAGATCAAGTGCCTGGACTGTGAGGTCCAGCCACATAGGATGCTCTGAGAGTACTGGGCAGTTGCTCTTTGGCCTTCCTGTGAACTTCCTGGACCTCTGCAGGGACAAAACCTGCTTGTGTCCAGCTGCTGCAGCAAGGGGCAAGGAGCAATGCAGCCAGGCTGTTACCTGCAGTCAGCAGCACACTGCTCTTTGTTTGAGCTATGACCAGCAGCAGTTATGAGATCCTCCTGCTATGCCAAATCCAAGCTCCCTGCCATGGAGCTGAGCTTGGAGTGCAGCTGGGAGTGGGGTGTGCTGTACTTTTAAAACAGCATCTGTATCTTCACAACTGTACTGTTGTGCACTGATCTGCCTCATCTCTTGTGCTTCCCAAGAGGCCCTCATGTAATCTTTTGAGTGTGGTTATGTGGGAGAGGGGATTTTGGAGGGAGCTCAAAGGCTCTAGATTGGGGGTAAGAGGATGTGAGTAGACCTGATACGGTCATCTCCCTTTGAGGTGGGGTTAAGGAGGGATTTTCTTCCTCATCGGGGATGTAGATCAGATGTTGGAGACCAGATTGGGATTTCCCATGTACTTCCCAGGCCAGTTGTCTGCCAACATCTGTATAATAATGCTGGCTGCAGGGTCTGGGCCATGCTGAACAGCAGTGTCTCAGGCAGTCCCTGGAAGCTGTGGAGGGGGATTGTTTCTGTCCCCAGGATCTTTCTAAGGTCCAGGTGAGCATCAGTTGGCCTGGGCCATGCCCTATGGTCCACTCGTGCTGTATAGCATTTATCAAGCGTGCACAGCAGTGTGGGTCTGTGCCAGCATCCCCTGATGCTGTGCTGCGCCTTCGCTGCACGTTGATTTCCCCAGGTATTGCTCTGCAAACTGAAGTTTTGAGTGAGCTGTGGTGGAGATTGGATGTGCGGCTGAATTGGGAAGTAAGAGGCCTTCAGGACTGCTGTGGTGCATCAGGGGTTGTCCGTTGCCCTTTGGTTAATCTCTGCTGAAGGTGACCCATGACTTGGCTCCCACTGAAGGCTGGCCTTGTGCCTCTAGGCTTTACAGGTGCTGTGGGGAGCCAAGGTACTCAGGGGCTCTGAAGCATCACTGACAGTCATGGGGGTAAGGCAGCAGATGTCCAATCTTGAGGTCTCACTCAGTTGTATTTCTGTGCTAGGAGCTATTGCTGCAGCCTAAGAGAAACACCACAAAGATGGGAGGAATCTGAGCTTGCCTGTGGCAGAGATGGGGTGTGCATGGTTCAAGCCTGCTGGCACAGCGTCCCTCTCAAGCGTCTTTGCTGCTCTGCTCATATGGAGGTTTGCCCTTGTACTTTTAAGGAGTCCTGGGAATCCCCTTGAGCAAGGTGCTGTGAATCTTTTGGGATGCTTCCTCCAGCCCTGAGAGTGTGGAGTGTTGAGGGATGTTGAGAGCCCTCACTGCCCGGTGACTGTATCTCAGGGGTGTACAGCTTCAGGGCTATGCCTTCGGGATGAGAGAGCCTGGCTTTTCCAGCTGCGAACAAGACCCACCCTACTGTGCTCTGGCTTCCATGGCTTAGTGGGCTGGAGGGAACTCTGCCCTGTCACCCACGTGGGGAGAGCACCCGTAGCCTCCGTGTCCCATGTGGGATGGCTGGAGTTTGTGGTTGAGCTAATGGAAAGTGCCTATGCTGGGCTCTACTCTGTTATCACGTGCCTCTTCTAATTTGGACTTCAGGGACTGTGGTGCCAAGGCTGAGGGGTGTTACTCTCCTCCCTCCCCGGGCCCTGGGGCACGCCGAGTGCCCGGGATTGGCTCCTCCTGTCCAAAATGGGCTGCCTTCCCTTTTTTAGCTGTTGGTTGAGCTGTGAATTCCTCGTTCCTGGCAGCTTGACAAGCTGGGAACAAGGCTTAGCACGTGGGAGAGCTGGGCCCACCAGCCTGCAGCGCGAGGGGTGGGAGTGTGGCAGCCTTAACTCTTCCCGGGTGTGCCGGTGGCCGTGGCAGGGCATGGGGACAGCAGGTCCCTTCGGCCTGTGGTGCGGTCTCCTGCGGAGCAGTGTATGTGCAGTCTGCTCTTGGCCAGATGCACAGGACAGGAGAGGAGCTATGGAGACCCTAGGTATCTAAAAGGGGTTTGGGAGAAGGAGGCATGTTAGGTGAAGTGTGACTGCCTGGGGCAGCAGTGATCATGCTGGGCTTGGTTCCCGCAGATCCAAGACACTTGCTTTGTAGCTGTGGAAGCTGAGGTGTTACATGCCCTGCAGCCTGGCATACACTTTTCTCCCGAGTTCTCAGGCCCAGGAGGCTGGCCTCAGGCAGTGCCCTTTCCCTCCTGCTGCTCAGCTTCCCTGCCATTGATGTCCCTAGGCACAGGGCTGTGCTCCTTGCAGGACCATGGTGTGTGCTGGCTGTAGCTAACATGCAGAGTCACTTGGAAGCATTTGCCTTCTGCCTGTCTCCTGCTAGTGGGATGGCAAATGGGTGCTTTCCTTGGCCAGGTTCTTCCCTTTGCTCCAGGAGATTTGTGGAGGCATTCCCCAGGGCCTGCCAAAGCAGCTGTCAGGGCTGGGTTTGGGCATCCCTGGTGTCCGGGGTTTGGCTTACTCACCTCTCACTTGCTGCTTTTGGTGTACAGCTACCTTTAAGAGCCAGTTCTCAGCTTGTTCTTGGCCATGTGTTTCCTGCCATAAGGGAAGTGGTGTGTGTTCCTGACAGGAGACTGTATGTTTGCCTTTATGTCTGTCCCTGCAAGCACTGCTTTTGCCTGTTGTGTGCCAGAAGGAGGTTTTCTCCTCTTAGAGGCTTTGGGAGTCCTGGGGAGGGGAAGGGTTGCTTTGTCCCCTGGCATCTCACAGGGAGGTCTCTCAGGGGACCTGTGTGGCTCTGGGCTTGTATCCAAAGTATACGCTGAGCTTTCTCCAGCTTTCCTCTTGCTGTGTTATTGGGCACAGTCTTCTCATGTTTGTACAAGCAACTTCTCTCTGCTACAGTCTGTGCTCCATGTGCTGGCAGCAAGCTACGGGAGTATGGTTTAGCACCAGCGTGTAACCAATGGAGCCTGGTTTGATCTTATGGTCAGATAAGGGTTGACCAGATCCAAGCGCTGGTCTGAGTTATCACAATCTCTCCTTCCCCAGGACGCACTGAAACCAGCGTTCACTGTCACCAACCTGCCGGGGACAACATCCACCATCCAGACAGCCCCCACCACCTCAACCTCTATGCAGGTCAGCAGTGGCCCATCATTCCCCATCACTAATTACCTGGCGCCAGTGTCTGCCAGCATCAGCCCCAATGCAGTCACCAGTGCCAACGGGACAGTGCTGAAGACTACTGGAGCCAGTGCAGTGACATCTGGGGGCCTCATGCCGATACCCACCAGCTTCACTCTCATGTCAGGTCAGTGCTTTTAGGGGCTAAGGACTGCAACATTCAACAAAAGCACATTGCTGCCCTCTCCAGAGGAGGGAAGATTAGTGGCAGGAGGAAGCAGAGTGGTTGCTGCTGTAGGGTGAACCTGGCTGGGATTCCTTGCTTGATCCTAGCCAGGCCAGTGGCTGGAGAAGTGTCATGTAGTGCCTGTTTCCTTAGAGAGCTGCTAGCTGGCCCTGCTGCTGGGAAGGGCATAGTGGCAGGGAGCTGAGTTGGGACCCCAGGGCAGCACCAAGAAGCCTGGAGGAAGTGAAAAGAGCTGGTGGTGACAAAGCCTTTCTTTATCCCTCCTTTTGGCAGGTGCTTCCCTTTCTCCGGGGACCCCTACCATTCCTCTCACTCAGTTACAGCCGCACTCCCTGGCTCTTTCCAGCCAGCAGGGCCAGGTGGTCACGGGTACAGCTGGACCGCTGCAGCAGGCACAACAGACAGTCTTCCGCTTCCCTGCCAGAGCTGGAGGGCAGATCGTGTCGCTGACAGGTCAGCACTCGCTTCTCCTCCACTTGCTTGACTTGGGGGGATGGAGGCATCTGTGGGGTCCTGGTCCTGGCCAGAGAACTGACCCCCAACTGAGGTGGGAGCACAGGATGCAGAGCACAGGACACTCTGGCTGTGGCTGCAGGGGAGAGATGGGAAGGCAGAGCAGAGAGTACTTGGCATAGGCAGGAGCAGCATCTTGGGGGACACAGACCCAGGGAAGCAGTGGGTTGCCAGCCCTCTGCCTGAGGGTTTACCTTCTGACTGGCAAATGGAGAGGAGAGGTCCCTGGTACAGGTGTGCTGAGGCACAACAATACTGGTAGGAGGACTGATGGAGCCTGCAGAGGCTCGAATGCCCAATGGATATTTTTTGAGTGCTGGCTATTTGGCTCTGAGCAGCTGCTTTTGTATTTGGATCCGCAGTCAATCACTGAGCCACAGTGCAGAGGGCAGATTCTGAGAGACCTGAAGCAGAGGAGGGAGCAGTGCTGGTGTGCTGCCTTGTGTGCGTTGTCATGGGTAGGAATTTATTGTGTTGAGTCAAGGTTCCCAGGTGTTGCACTGAGGCTGCATGTGCTTCTGGCTGGAGGTTCAGAGCTGGGCTAAGCTCCCCTTTGTGGAGACAGCCGTCATCTGAGGACTGGTACTGAGACAGTATTTCTTGTGTGCTGCCTGTTTGTGCCCAAGTCAATGAGTCTTACAGCTTGCATGCTTTCTTAGAACCCTTATGACTCCTGTGAGCCCTGGCAGACAGCATGATCCTATGCAAAGGGACTGGATTTCCCTTGTGATCTGCAGAAGTGAAGAGAATAATGGATATACCTCTCTGTGGTGTGGTGCATGGAGAAATTCCCCATCTGAGTGTGGTGATTGGTGGTTCCTGCTCTCTGGCATCCCTTGCTCTTCGCAGGTGACAGGACCTGAGCCTGAAGGGAGCTTTCTGTGCCAAGCTCAGTCTCTGTGGGCTGGGCTAGAGGCTGTGTGGCCATATCCCATGTAAAAAAAGGTACATCTAGGATGTATGGCTTGTGGCCCAGTGGTCTCTAATCCTGGTGTAGGGCACTGTGGTGTCTTTAGGATCACCAGATGGGTGAGAAAGCTGTTCCACAGGTGCCCTGTGGAGGATGGAGCTAAGCTCCAGAGTGTGAAGGCAGCAGGCCCCTGCTGGCCTGGGCATTTGGGCTCTTGCAGTTCTGTTTGGTGCAGTGAGATGATCCTTACATGGGCAGTGCTGGGGGCATGTGCTGGACCCTTTCCTCCCAGCACCTTCTGTTCTGTGTCTTGGTGGAGCCAGGAATGGTGAAGAGGGCCCCTGACACGCCTGAACCATGTTTAGGAGCTGGACAAAAGCTTCTTTTCTCTTTAGAGCCTGCAAGCTCAGCTAACTCCTCCTTGGCCCCTGTGTGCAAGGAAAGAGCAGCTTTTGGCCTGCTGTTTGGGACAGGGCCTGGATTCTGCCATGTGCTGCTTTTGGCCAGCCTTCCACAGCACAGCGCAGAGCCATGCTGCAGAGCAGTTTGCAGCTAAAGAAAGACTGGGGGGCTTTTTCATATGGCCCAGAGTGCCTTTGTTGCTGCTGAGCATAGGCTCATGGGCTCCTCTCTCTCCCAAGGTGGTACCATGGCTCAGCAGGTCCCAGTCCAGGCGATCCAGGTGCACCAGGCACCGCAGCAAACGTCTCCCTCTAGTGACAGCAGCACTGACCTTACCCAGACCTCTTCCAGCGGAACAGGTAATTGGGGCATGATGGTAAACCATGTTGTCTTCCTAATCACTGCTGCTAACAACCCACACCAGCAGGGCTCATGCCTGCCCCCTGACCAGAATCCTTATTCAGACCAACTCTGCCCCAGCCTTTCTGACAGTTTCCCAAGTGTATTTTATCTAGTTGGCAGCCCCTGTGCTATGCTATATCTAGGTAGATGTTGCTGTGCACAGAGCACCTTACAAGGGATTTCTGAGCCTTTCCAGCCACATCATCTGCTGTTAACTTGCAGCATGGAGATGGGAACCAGTTCTCACATGGTTTCTCAGTGAGCCAGCATTGCCCTTAGCACAAAGCATTGGCTCACATCTACTTGAGATTTTTACAGTATGTGCAGAGGACACCTCTCTTGTCAGCAAAATCTTAGTTTGGGTGCCTGCAGGCTGAATCCAGTTCAACATTTTTGTTAAAGCTTGTATCTCAAGTTGAATTTCGTCCTTGGATATTTGGCTACCATGCCTTTCTGCCCCCTCATACTTATGGAGGGAGAGGTTTGAGCTCCTCTGCCTGTTCCTTGGGGCTTTTCCCCAAGAGCTTGGGAGAACAAGATGGGCATCTCCATGCCCCTGCTGCCTCAGCGTGCCAGGGGCATGTGGTGGAGGGAGGGGTGCTGGGCAGGTGTGTGAGTGCAGCAGACTCCTTTCACGTTACTCACTGTCATCTGTCCTGGTACCAGTGACCCTCCCAGCAACCATCATGACGTCGTCTGTGCCAACCACTGTGGGTGGCCACATGATGTACCCCAGCCCACACGCGGTGATGTACGCACCCACATCTGGCCTTGCAGACGGCGGGCTTGCAGTCCTCAACGCGTTCTCACAGGCACCCTCAGCAATGCAGGTGTCCCACGGCCAGGTCCAGGATCAGGGTAAGACAGCTCTCTGGGTCAGTGTTCCCCTAAGTGCTCTGACACCCTTGTTTTCTCTCACATGTATTTGTGCTGTATATTGATTTTAAAAGAAGCTTCTTCTGAGCAGTCCTGGTGGCTGTAGAAAGGCCTTCAAGGGTGACGCTTGATGTGTGCTTTTAGATCCCGCCATTCTTCTGCGCAAAAGATTGCTGGGGAAAAAGGGTGAGGCTTCCTGGGATGGGTGGCATATGAGGCAGGCCAGTGGAGGAGTTAGGAAAGACTGTCGACAGTGTGTAGTTGCATGACGGGGAAAAGCAGCAAGAAAAACCATGCAGGCAAGACTTGGATTGAGGGCTAATGCCTTCTTCTCCCACTGTTTTGAAAACTAGTGCATGTGGCTTTCTTCTAAGATGCTGCCATGCATACAGGCAGGCTCCTTCATCCTTGTGGAGCTCTATGGAGCTCAGGGGAAGGACCTATGGGGAGCAGTGGTTAAGGGATGGTGTCATTTGTGCTCTCTCTGTGGCAGGTGGCGTCCCCCAAGTGTTCCTGACAGCCCCATCAGGCACCGTTCAGATCCCAGTCTCAGCTGTCCAACTTCACCAGGTAGGAGCAGAGTGGTACTCACAGGCGTTAGGGGGATATCCTTGCTCTGCCCCTGCCTGCACATCCTGAGTGGGTCTGGGCAGACTCAGGTCCTCGGGTGTGGGAAAGCTGTCAGTGCCACCTACCTGTGGGTGAGGAAGTCTTGCTCTCCTTGGACAGTGCCACCCTGGCTGCTGGCACACGTGGTCTCAGGGCATGCTGTCCCCCAGTGCTTCCTCCTCCCTTTTCTCTCTAGATGGCGGTCATTGGGCAGCAGAGCAGCAGTGGCAGCAGCCTGACGGAGCTGCAGGTAGTAAACTTGGACACCTCACATGGCGCCAAGAGTGAGTGACTGAGAGGCCTCTGCTGCCGGCCTTGTGCTGTCCGCTGGCTTGTCATGCCAGTGCTGGGGCTGGTGGCAATTCCTTCTCGTACAGACTGCACCAGTTATTTATTGTTGCCTTTTCACGTTTCCTTCATCCACACGTGCACACACACACAAACACACACACATGCACCCACACACACACACATAGGGCACGCGCGTGGGGCTGCAGGACCCACCTGGGGTGGAGCTATGCTGGGGCCATGCAGGGCTTGGGGGCATTAGGATGCTGCAATAGCTGTGCTTGTCTCACGCCAGCCAAAGAAACTTGTCTCTTGAGGGGAGGATTGCTCTGTGCTGCAAATAAATACTGCGGGCCATTCCCAGCTGGAGGCTTTGGCTCCTTCTGGGCACTCCAAAGACACCTTGCCCGTGAGCATTTGCTCTGCTTGGGGCTCAGCTCAATCCCAGAGCTGTCCTGCAGGTGTAGTTTGGAGCAGAGTGGGCCAAGGCTGTGCTGCTGGCCTCAGCAATGTGCCTTTGTGGGGGTGATGGGTCCTGGCTGCAGCAACTTGCCCTGGGCTCTGGATAGGGGAGAGTGGCCAGCTTGCCTGCGCATCTCTGGTTGGGCCTGCAGCACGTGGCCCCATCCTCCTCGTATGCACTACGGTGAGCCCTCTGCCCTCAGTGCCTCCTCGCTGGGCTACCTGGCAGACTTGCAGCCTGACTGGCTCTGCCTGGTGGCTGCCCTTGCACAGCTGAGGTGGTCAGTGGACACCCAGGAGCACAGCGATGCCCGAGAGAGCTCCTGGGGGGCTCTGCGGCCAGCCCAGTCCCACACTCTCCTCTCAGCCCTCACACTGCTTGCGGACTCCATACACCCAGGGAAATGTGGTCAGGCCTTTCCCACATCCCCCTGGAGCTCCAGCCAGCGCTTTCTAAATTCATCTGATGCAAGGTGGAGAAACAACTCAAGTGTCAAAGGGAAGAAAGAGCCCATGGGGCACTGAGCTGCTGAGCACGTGGCAGGCTCTTCCTCTGAACACCAGGGTGGCCTGCAGGCCATCCTGGGCTGCGGAGGGGCAGCTGCCATGCCTGTGCAGGCTCAGCAAGGATGGGGGAGAAGGGCTGGAGCATGCATGGTCCTGCATGGGAGTTGCTGTGAATGGCTCTGCTACCTAGCCCTGTCCCTGGGGGGAAAGTGAGCAAGTGAGCGAAGCTGCTGGACCCTTCAGGGGAAGAAGCAGCTACTGTAACTTTTTTTTTTTTTTTTTTTTTTTTTTTTTTTAAGTTAAAGACAAAATCAGCCTTGG
>JANRGW010010884.1:0-17274 GCA_024733675.1 Psilopsiagon aymara
TCTCTCGTGAGCAAACCAGAAGCGATCTGTAAGGGCGATGCTGGAGGCAAACCCTGAAGGCACACACATGCAACAGACCCATCCAGTGGCTTTACCTCCTCCTGTGCCTGGTGGAAATTGTTCTTGTCTTGGCGAAACCCTTTGTCAAAGAGCTTCTGCTCCAGCGGGGTCCACGTGTCCGTACCTGGGAATGACCCACAAGGTATAAATGAGGAGACCACCGCAGGCAGAGAGATGTCAGCACAGCTCCTCGCTGCCCTATTGACATCTCTGCTGCTTCAGAGAGCAAGTGCCCAAGGCCGGAGCCCCACACTGAGGTTACCTGAGTCATGGTACCCAGCCAGAGGATGGTGGGGAGTTTGCCGGGGACCCCCCGGTGCAGCAGCTCCAGAGCCTCCTGTGGAAGTGAGTGGAAAAGGACATTGTTCAGCCCTGTCAGCGCTTGGTGACAGCAGCTTCAGGATGCCCCAGCTGTGGGAAGGTGTGGGAATGACCCACGCACCGAGGCAGGTCCGTGCTCCACCAGCCTTTCACTGCCTGTCTGGTGCTGGCACGAGCCTTGTCCCGGCAGCCCTTGGGATGAGAATCCTCACTGCTGCTTCTTCCATGGCGCTGAAGCTTTGCGCTTTTCCAGCCCTCTTCACTGTGGTCTCTGCAGTGACTGTGGCCTTGCTGGGCACTGGCAAATTCGTAGGGCAATTTCCCCATCAGAACAGTCATCAAACTACATCTGCTTCTGAAATTCAATACATCGAAGTCCTTAAATGCTACAAAAAAGAACCCCAGCGGCTGTGAGGTCTCATTTGCCTATACAAGCACTGGCAGTCAAGATCTGATCTTGCGAGGTGTAATCTGAATAGGAACTAAAGGCAGCAGATACCACAGGCAACCCTTGAATGGATCATGAGCATTCAGCTCCCTCCAAGTAGTGTTAGCTCCTCCGTGCTGGATTATCCTGGGCAGGAGAGCATCACACACAATGAAGCACCAACATGGAATCACTCAGGGCAACTTAAAGACCCCCATCTGCCTCACTTTTCCAACTGGGATTCACCCCCCACTGCAGCTCTGTTCACATGAAGACTTCTCAGCCCATCTCCCAGCTCTGCGGGGAGCACTTTGGTTGGAGCAGTGAGAATAACCACCACGAAGCAGAGCCACCCATCTGTAGTACCAAGGCAGGCAGATGGCAGAGGGTGAGACAGCGCAGCAATGCCTACAAATAACCAACCCCCTTTCTCCAGCATACATTTGTGATTCCTAAACCATGGAACCAGAATGAATTTCAAATGCCACGTAGATGCTCAGATACAACATCTTCTCTGTGCTTTCGTAATGCTTTACCAATACACATCTGGCTTGCAGAAAGTTGGCATTTCACTTGCAAAGTTGTGACAAAAACCCCAGCCTTTTACCCAAAATGTCTGAAGAAAAGTACCAATTACATTTTCAGCTTTGGCCAAGTGAGACTTGCCCTTCCCGTAGGTGCTCTGAATGGCTGCAGTGTTAGAGCTGGTCCAGCAAGACTGGGGAGTAGTTACCTTCTTCTCTGAACTGCTTCCATAGAGCAACAAAAGCCTTTGAAGGAGGAATCCCTCTGGGGAGATAAACTTCATTGGACAAACACCTCCATGAACAAATGCAGCCAAACCCAAGTGCCCGTTCCTCAGTGTCTGGGATGTGGGAACATTCAGTGAAGTCGGGGTTTCTAAACCTGAACCTGCTCTGTCTGCTCTAGCTGAGAGGTGTCAGGAGGCAAGCGGCTCAGTGCAGCCCAACAGCATCTTCCCAAACCTCTTTTGTAACTACCCCACGTGTCCCTGCAGTTCCAACCCCCTCAAGAGCTGGGATTTCCC
Source organism: Psilopsiagon aymara (assembly GCA_024733675.1). NCBI lineage: Eukaryota > Metazoa > Chordata > Aves > Psittaciformes > Psittacidae > Psilopsiagon > Psilopsiagon aymara. Next base: position 1,857 of record JANRGW010010884.1, read on the forward strand.
CACTCCAGCTCTGGTTTGGGAGACAACCCCCTTGTTCTGTCTATTTAAACCTCTCTGCCCCTTCCCAAATCACAGCATTTGTGTAAGCATCTTAACTGGGACAGGTATTTCAGAGCTGCTGCTAACTACTACAGTTGTAATGGAACATGCCACGGATGGACAACAGAAGTACAGAAACATGACTCAGACTTCTAAACCATAGAAAAAAGCCTTCAGACCAAGCTGGCAGAACCTTCATAATGTACTGAGCACCGAGGAGTGTTAAATCTGAGCACACAGTGGAAGAAGGGCTGCCACGCTCAGAATGACAGTGCAGAGGTGTAAATGAAACAAACCCAGATCACAGAATCCCAGACTGGTGTGGGTTGAAAGGGACCCTTAAGCTCATCCAGTCCCAACCCCCTGCCATGGGCAGGGACTTAGGAAATGGTTGTATTTGGATTTTTTACACGGGTGTGTGTTTCATGACCATATAATCTCCACTTTGTTTCTGCCAGAGCAGAACAAAGGACGGTGCTTAAACCACCTCTGACATCCAGTTTGGTTATAGAACATGCAGGTGTTTCAGTGTTTTCCCTCAGCACTGCATCACCTCTTTTATAGACAGCACAACATCACCCAAAGGCTCTACACAGATAAATGGAGAGTTTGCCTCTACTCTCTACTGAGAAACACTCAGGCAAAACCTCACCAAGAGGAAAACGTCAAGAGCACTTTAATACACAGAATGAGGGCATCGATGGATGTGGCTTATTTTAAAGAGACAGCCTTTATTTAAAGTACTTTGTTTTGCAGATCTTATAAAGTAAAACATTACAATACCTTTTTTTTCCCCACAAATATATTAAAATTGTTTAAATTTCAAAGGCAATTCCACTGACGGATGGATATTTGAGAGACAAAAGAAACCTCTAACAGAAACAGGCAGCTCCACTGAATGAGACTTCAACCATTCTGCTTTGTCACTCCAGCTCCTTAAAAAAGAAAGAGAACTATGGAACAAAAAGGACATTTTTCACCCAGACTTTCCTTTACAGCAGTAAGGCAACTCCAGGAGATCTGACTGAGCTCCTTGGAGAGTACAGATACTGTAACTGGCTGCTCCTCACACTTTCTAACACCCAAAGGTGCAACGATCCATTAATCACAATCACATTTTGTGCATTAAAATATAAAACTTAAATTACAGCTTTTAAAAATATTACTAATAGATTTCCCTATCATAAAATGTTTGACATTTACAGTACTTGGAACTATTTCAGTTCTGGGTTGATGAGGTTTAAGCAATTTACCACTGCAAGAGTCAGACTCTGGAGCTCACAAACAGCACAACCCAACCAGGGGCAGCAATAGTCGGTAGAGTCATAGTGCAAATCAAAATCAGGAGTGCAGAACTGCACTAGTTGTTTCCATCTCTAAAATACAAATGAACAAGACGAGCTCTTATATTGTACATGCAATAAATTACAGTAAGCACAGGACAATGGGGGCATTCTACGAGTTTAGCTGGTGTACCAGCGTTGAAGCCTGTGAAAGGTGGGACTCAGTAAACGAAACATGTGAAAGCTCTGTGGTCACACACAGCACTCCAACTGTGCTTTCATGCTTTGTACTTCTGCTTCCCCGTCTCGCTGATCACACAGATATGCTGGAACAAAACGAAGTTAGAAAAGTAATGTAAGACATCAATGGTTTACACGCATTTTCAGTAACGTGCTACGTTTCAGTACAAGACACTTGAGATACTGCTTACACAGAACACATTAAGCCTTTTTTGGTCCAAAAATCTCAACATTGCCTTTTTCCTCCTCCCCCTCATTGCCCCACCCAACGTCTGCTGAGTGAGACCGAGATGAAGAGTGAATGACTTAGAATTACAGCTGAAAGCCTTTTAGCTCCAAGGGCTCTCTTCTCCGACATAACCAAATCAACGCACTTGGCTGTTGCAGACATCTGGTAACCTAAGAAACTTTCACAGACTTATTTCAGAGCTCACAGGAGATGTGTTGCCTCAATTCTGCACGCAGCAAAATAGCTTTGTTTCTTACGAGCTCCAAAATGCTCTCCTGCTGCTGTAGGATTTGCTCTCATCGTTGCATCCCCAAAGGAACGTCTGCACATGAGGCATGATTTAGAGAGAAGGGAGGGTGATGTGAGCAGCCCTCCCTTCCTTCCTCCTCCCTGGGTGTAAATGCACAAAATCATACAGAAGAAATTACTTACGTTCAAATCTCTGAAGTATTCATTGTAATCTAGAGCGTATCCCACAACAAATTTGTCTGGCACTTCAAACCCAACAACTGAAAAAGACCATAAGGCACCATTATGTTATAAAAGAACTTCCTAGACAACACTGGACCTTTTTAGAGAGGCAGTGTGAAATGCTATAGGGATATAAGCATCCCCACTCATTTCATTTCTTCCACTCAAGCACCCTCAGATTAACATTTGAGCTGTTTTAGAAGTCTAATTGACTTTCCTGATTTAGTTTAACAACTAAAGCAAAATTACATGAACGCATTTATTGGTTCCCACACAGCATCATGGTGCACAAGAGGTACCCATAGGCATGCTGACAAGGAAGGTTCAGTCTTCAGCTCCTTCAAAGCTAAGGATGCTCAAGTCCAATAGGACTTCCTATGAAAGGCTGGGAGAGGGAGCACGGGATAATGTGAGTGTCAGACCCACAGTTACTGCAGGGAAACCAACACTTCCCCTTTCAGGAACGGCCTGCATGGAGGCTGCTCTTGCAACTTGCAGGCAACGGCCTGACATGCAGGAATATACTATGACTGCTAAAGCACATCTTAGATGCTGATTCCCTGGTATAGAGAACAGTGAAGAGCAAAGAGCACTCTGCTCTTTATGGAGTCACTTGAAGGTTACAGAAACTGATAGTTCGGGTTGGTTTGAAAGGCTCCTGAGCACAGGGCAGCTGCGTGGGTTTCTCTGTAAGGAAAACAGAGATGAATTGTACAGGTCAAAGAAAAAGGCTGCGTGCACTTGAGGAAACATTAAGGTGATGCTTACTGCCTACTTGGCCTCAACACAGAGAGATAAAACAGAGGCCCAGACTTGATGCCTCTTCTTTCAGAGCTCACATGTCCTGCACTGAACAGGTTGCCTCTGTGCACAGATGGCAAAATAAGGCACCTGCTGCACGATGCTCAGAAGCAGACCATTAACCCAGCTAAGCCCATAATAAGATCTCAGGAATGAGGGGCATCCTTGGCTGAGAGGAGCACCTCACTCAAGCTTTAAGGCATTGAAAATCTTCAGCTCCAGAAAAGAAGGAGGAAGAGGATGCCACTCTGCTGCTAAATTCACTCCACTTCCACAGTGAAAGTACATGGTTCAGATTAACAGGAATTTAGGCTCCGGAACAGGGTTCCAACACAAAGCCCTTCCCAAGGCAGGAGGAGCTGTCACTCTGGTACCACTGTCTGCTGTGGATCCTGTTCCTTTCTCTATGGCCTTGGGATAGACAGGAGAAGACAAGAAGGGAGTAATTCGGATGCCCAGACATAACCTGGTTTCTGCCAATTTAGGCATCTTATCACAGTAAACTTTCATCAGACTTGCTACCCCACGTGGTCCTCCTACATTACTGGGGACATCCAAACAGCACGAGGTAACGAGCTGTAGGCACTCAGATCACCCCCAAGCGTCAAGGGTGCATCCAGCATTCAGCTGAACAAAGCAATCTGACTACAACCAAGCTGGGAGGATTTACCCACGAAAAGGGCACAACTCAGACCAAAACACCAAAGTTTGCTTTTCATAGAGTAAAATGGTACAGAAAGTTAAGGGGAAGAAAAAACAGCATCAGATCAAATCCAGATTAATTCTGCCAAAATAAGAGCAAAAGGGTACACAATACACTGACATCTGTTTAAAAATGAGTAATAGTCACTTACAGTCTGGCCGATACCCCACGCTTCGAGGAGTCCTTTTTACCAACAAACTGCCAAAGAAAACCAATATAAAACTGAAATACAGAAAAGAACCACAGACATTTTGCTGACAAACAAGCCGAACCTGGGCTATGCGTGCATAAATGAAACCATAACTACACGTATTTCACGCTGTTATTTGCAGGTACAACAAATCCTAAAGACAAAAGTAAAGCTTTCTCAAATCAGGAACGGTTCACGGCCTAAAGGATAACTAACAGGTCTGCAAGGAAGGGGCCAGGAGAGACTGGGCTGGATGGATTGTCATTGTGAAAAGCGTGTTAGGAGCTTCAGGTGCAGTTTAGCTTGGAGCTAAAGAGGTGACAACTTGGGATCTGGCCAGACCCACTGAGCTCTTTTCAGAGGCATTAGTGTTACAAAACTTAAGTTCTGCTGCTTCAATGCAACCTCCACTGCACCAGTGGAAGAAGTCCTCAACTGCTTTTTACTGTCAGGACTAACAACTCCATGAAGCAAATGTAATTGGTTCTGATGATCCCTCCAGAATTAAGTCAGAGGTGTAAAATGCATGGAGATACGGAGCTGGGGGTACTGGAGCAGAGAGCAATGCCCTGCTAGTTTAGTTTGATTTGCTCTTTATTCAGTTGAGCACTTCTAACCCTCAGAAGACAACCCCCCAGGCCTGGCATCTGTCCATCTGTGAGACAAAGAGGCTTGAGGAGGAAAAGAAAAGGTGGACGATGGCTGAACAGAAACAGAGGTCAGCTTAACTTTGTGCATTAAGCACAGAGCTCCTTCTCTCAAGGGTCACCCCTCAGGGTGTCAGAGTCAGTTTCCATTTTAAACAGTTCTGAAACTTCTAGTTATGAGAACTGGCCTCAGATTTGATCAAAGAAACCCCAAAATCACATTATTTCACATCTCCCTGCTACAGCTGCTTAACTGTCAGAGAGGAGGAAGGGAAAAAGAAAGAGAAGAGAAGCAAGTGAAGTGACTGAGAACATTACACTCAAAGCTATCTAGAATGATCACGTTTACCTGCTCAGGTCTTGAACAGACCCAAATTACTGCAACAGGTTCAAACAATAGGAAACTGGACTCTGCTCATACCGTCTTCACGCTGTACCTGTCAGTGACAAACACCTAAAATCTGGCACACCTAATCCAGCCAGAGAGAAATCCTCACGCACCTCACCCTCAGCAGGTCACCTCCAGATTATCAGCAGGAAGAGCTGTTCTCCTGTGTCTAATCACTGCTTTGACATTGTTATGGCAACACCACTGATTAGATATCACTCACAGCTCTGCTTTCTCTCTAATCCCCAGCAATAACTATGCTTTTCTTGTAGAATGCACACCCGCAGCACAGTAGTGCAAAAGATGCAGTTTTAAAAAGGAAGTAGGGAGAATGTTGATATTGGTCAATAACATAGTTTTATCCTCAACATTCCTTGCTGTTTGCAAGTTATTTAACGACAAACTGCTTCAAAACTAATTGATCCAAGTACATTGAAAAGCCTGGAAGAGCATATGGCTGGGTGACTGTCACAGAAGGACCTCTAAAGCTCAGCCGCATCATGCACACTACCCGAACAATGTTGTTAGTGTGCAAACTAACTTAATTCTACCATTAGAGAAGGCAAACTAAATAAGGTTTCTATTGCACAGGGACACCACAAGCAGAAACAAGTATGTCTGAATAGATATTACATATATGTGAGTGACAGCCACTGATTTTTTTTACCTCCTTTTCTAGTAAAGGTCTACACTTCTGAACTGAATGTGTGTTGAAAATAACTTTACCAACTTCAGACGGTATTTTTAAGCTCAAAAGATTCAAATTCTTCCATACACTTCTAAATTTAATGTAGACTTCAGTGGTAAAATCCCACAAACTGTAGGATGGCAGGACATGCCATTTTCTAGGCCAGGCTGGAGAGGGCTTGGAGCAAGCTGCTCTGCTGGAAGGTGTCCCTCCCCATGGCAGGGGGTTGGAAGTGGATGAGCTTTAAGGCCCCTTCCAACCCAAACCATTCTGTGATTCCATGTACCAGGTGTGCAAAGCTATTCCCTTCTGAAGCACTAAAATTCTTCCAGCAGCAGGACTGGAAAGGGACAGCCTTAAACACATGTTCTCATAATAAGCAGAAGTGCTTTTCGAGTTTATATACTGAACTTCAACAGACCGTATAGAATCATAGAATAGTTATGCTTGGAAAGGACCTTAAGATCATCTAGTTCCAACCCCCCTGCCATGGGCAGGGCCACCTCCCATCATATAGGACTCCTGCAGAAATGTTCCCACGCTTTTCTCTCCCATGGAAGTGTATTATGCACTGTTTCCTTTAAACATTGTGTGTCCTTCTTAATGTGAAATACAGCACAAATAATCATCATGGAAAACTTACCTGGCTACCTTCACCATCTTTGGATTGTATTGCTTAAGTAGAGACAGCAATGTCTTCATTGTTTTACCAGTATCAATTATATCCTGAGAATAAAAAAACCTCGCATAAGAAAGAATAGTAACCATGTCAGAGAAGCGCTTTCAGGTTCCTATCACAGAAACTGGTCACCCTCAACAGCATCAAAATATGCCAAAATCCTATCTGCGATCAAACATATGTGACACATAACACCACGCTGTGCTTATGCAACTATGCCCAGTCAAGTGATCACACACATTAACAACAGTTCTTAATTGTGGATAACTATGACTTTGAAAGCAGTTACTGAACTATGACATTCTTGGCTCCTTTTGGAGATTTTATGGTTTGTGCTCCTTGCAGCTATTAGACAAACAATGTTTAATTTGAACATGATAAGAGTAACATTAGTCCTGTGCTGAGCTCAGTTACAGCAAAGAGAAAACAAGCAGAACAACCCATTATTGTAATTAAAGGAGTGCAATTTACATTACAGATCCAAGAAATAGCTGGAGAAATTGCACTGCGAATATCTGGGTGAAGTCTACACTCAAACACACTAAAAAGGCAGTTTGACACACGCTGCTTTAATCTCATCCATTGCACAGATAAGCAGAAAGAAAGAATATACGGCTTACAACTGAGGCTCAGAAATGGACTCCTCATCTGGACTGAAATATTAACGCTATCTTTAGGGGAACAGTCCATACCCTGGCCTGGAATCAAGGCTGTCTGAAGTGAAGGAGGCAGATAACACAGAAGCAGCAATGTCCTGGTTTCAGTTTATTTTCCCATGACTCCCAATTAAAATATCAAACAAAGAACTCGAGAGAGCACCCAGCAGCAATCCCACCTTTCACGTGTAATGCTTTTAATCAGGGTTATAAACCCAAGAGAAGTCAAAGCCATACAGATACATAGATAAAAACAGAAGCTGGGGAATAAACAGAAGTAGCTACTTTCTCACTGTAAACCAGAGCTTATTACTGCATTTATTGTGTGATTATCTGCATACTGGAGGTGAATCTCCATTTTGATCAGCTTCTTTCGCACATTAAAGGGATGCAATATAGGAAAGCCTGGTGCTCTGGAGCATAAGACATTAAACCCCCAATAAATGTGCATTTGTATTGTTTGACAGTTAAAACAGTGATCCGTAAAGGGTTCATATTTGACAGTGTCTAAGACAAGTCATGGGGTAATGATTCACTAAACACATGAGAAACTAACCTAGTTAACTGTCTGGGGCTTTAAAGATGTACATTCATCTGCAGTGGAGCGGATCTGTAATTAGAGGCATCTGCCTATCTGAAGCAAAATATACTTCAAAGGACACCAGTGGTCACACAGATGACTGCTGTATACGTACTATTTTGGTAGGAGTTTTGGAACTGACTGTGCTTCCTGTGGAATAATATAACCTTCTCAAAGAAAGCCCCAACAAAAAAACATCCTTAAAACCCCATTTTAAGAGAGGAAACATCCTTCCTTTTGGCTGCTGAAGCAGTTGCCATAGCTGTTTCTTTGCTTACAAACAAGCCATTTCCATTATGTGGAGCATGAAGACATTATTAGACTGTACATCCATTTTTGCTGCCTACTGCTGCTGCTTCCCTGTCCTGACATTGGCAATCTTATTCCAGAACAGCCCTGACAAAGCCATAACAAAAAGCAACTCTGCCCATCAAGAATAAGGCATGAGAGTAAGAATTAAGCAACTAGACAACCAAACTGAGGTGTACTGGACCTGGCATCACCCAAAGCACCATGACAAAACAAAACAGACGAATGGGAATTTAGCCATTGCAAGATGCTTCCTGAGAATTACTGTTCTCTATGCCACCATTGTCTAAACAAACTACACACAGGGACATTGGGCTCAGACATGTTTCTCATGTATTTCAGGATACCCTTCCAAGGAACATCTTTCTACCCCTGCAGTTTCATTTCTAGCTTGCTGCTTTATAAACACAGAACAATAATATGCTTTAACAGCACCTGATCAGACTACTTGTTAAACCTAAACAGCAAAAGACACCTTAGAATTGCCAGAATCCCAGAAAACTGAAAGCAAATGTGAACAATCCTACGTGGATATTTTCCTTGCTAAATGTAGCAGCTGAATGCAATTGGAAAGTTCAAAGCACAGATAATTGCAAACTCAGAGCCCACTTTCAAAGTTCAGGCCTGGAATCAGAAGCCTTGAAACCAGAAACTGGAGGTTTTCTGGCTTAAGAACAACTTCGGTTAGAACTCTTAGCCCAGTCACACACAAGAACATGATACTTACTTCTACGATCAAAACATTCTGGTGGGAGGAAAAAGAAAAATCCATTAGCATTTAGAGAATATACAATTCTTTATATATATTAATCTCTAACTTATTAATTGTAATTGCTGTTAAACAGTTGTACCAACATCACTTACATTCATTTACACATGTAACAATGAATTCTATGTAGTTAACAAATCTGATGCTCCAATAACCATTAGCTGGCAATGAGATCCTCCTCAAGGTCTCATGCTGAGTACAAAACGGTCTTTAAATTATTTAGACTTTGAGAATTCTAAACATATGCAAAAGAGTTCAAAACAGAGTCTACACCATTTGTATTCTTCTAAAGCAGAGTGTCATACTGGAGACATGTACGTATCTGTTATTACCTACATCCTTTATGTTGAACTGTGACATACACGCCTTAGACACCACATGTCTAAGGAGAAGGGTAAGGTAACACATCCTGCCAGAGCAGGAGGCAGTGATGTTTTAACCCCAGATATCTGGCTCAGTGATCTCCATAGAGTCACTGGAGAACAGCAGATTCCCAGTTTACGTTCTCCTATTTCCTTCTCTTCTCACTGACTGCAACAGAAATCTCTGTTCTTAACCCGGGCTGCACATTACTCATCTTAACAGTAAGAAATCCCCTCCCTGTTTTGTGGAACACCACTGCAGCAAAAAAACAATGCTGCTGTCTTTTAAAGGCAGTTTGCAGACAACAGGTCCCCCCCCCCGACCATTCTTCTCAGGCACTGCAGAAAACCAAATCTCGTAACATTTTCTGATATCGAAGGGGGTTTAGTTCGGTTCAGACTGAACTCACAGCTGTGGTGGGACTCATCCACTCCCCTATACACAGCGGCAAATATTGAAATGAAACTCATTAATTCTCATTTAACTCTATTATCTTCACGCAGTAAAGGAGCAGCCTTAAAACCATGCAGGTATATGTGGGCTTGATTGTTTTTAAACATCCAAAGAGCCATACCTTTCCAGTCAAGGTTGAGAGGTCATCTCCACCGATGACTTTTATATCTCCAGTTGACTGATCATTCTAAGAAAGAAAAGGGTGAGCATTAGAATTACCAGAATTAAAGTAATTGGGGTCTTTATTCCAGCAAATATCAAACCTGCAAAGTACATAACCAGTGACAGTTAATGCTTGCAAGAAGCGGCACCAAAAGTGTCTATTAACTAAGGAATGACAAGTGAAATTAAAAGATGGTGTTTCAGATCAAGGACTGTTTGACAAGCACCTTCAGGGCTTCTGTAACAATGCAAACAATAACTCAACTGAACAGCAGCAACCTCACTGCATTGACAAAGTCCCAACACAAAGATGTCCCAAATGGTGCTGCTTGACCTAGTAGATACACACTGCTACTGAATGCCTAAGATACTGCCCTCATCAACCACAAAAATGTGATTCAGTTAAGCACTGTACTCATAATGCTAAAGGACATTTCCTGTGTTCACCCTATCTTAAAGCCATCTTCTTTGAGCTTTGCCTTGTTTATGTTACAGGATTCTCTCTGATCTATCCCTACATTAACAGGGATTTCTTCCTCCTTCCATGGAAGGATGTAAAAACCTCATCATTCCTTACAAAATAACAATACAGCAGATACCACAGGTATTTTCCCCACTGATTCATGTGCAGAGATGACAGACTCATACTCCTCAACAAATGCACAGGATCAGGCTCCTGATAACCTGTCTGGCCACAAAGCAAGACACTATGCTCAAACAAGACATCACGGAACTGCAGTTACTGTAAACCTTTGGATTAGGTATGTTGAAGAATGATGATGAGCAGAGGAAAACCAACCTAACCTACAAAGCCTTTCCTGCTCCTTCCCACTGCACACCATACCAATTGCTACGCTTTTTAACAGCAACATAAATCTTCATTAGCACATAAACCTGCATTCCTATGCAGGGCCAGAGTTCCTAAGCAATTAGAGGGTAAAAAAAACCAGTTCCTGACACCGGCTGTAACCAGATTTCTACTGGAAAGAACTTTCTTTAATGATTAAGCAGTGTTTAAATTACCTTCTGGTGCATTATTTCTGATTTCAGGACTGATAAAGCTTTAATGCTCTAGGGTTTAACACATCAGTTTTACTGTTTGGGTGTGTTTTCAGTGCCTCCCCCTTGTCACAACTAGAAAACAATAATGCTTCACGATTGTAATTCCTACTCAAGCAATTCCAAGTTCACCTTTTAAAAAGGCATTCGTCCTGGGTTCAGCAGTAGCAGTCATTTTTCTCCTTAGCAGCTGGTACAGTGCTGTGGTTTTGACTCTCGGCCTGGGAACAGCGCTGATAACACCGATGGTTTCGGTTGTTGCAGTAATGTTTACTCTGACCAAGGACTTTCTGAGCCTCTGCTCTGCCAGGGAGGAGGGGAAGCCGGGAGGAAGCAGAGACAGGACACCTGACCCAAACTGACCAAAGAGGTATTCCATACCACAGCACATCATGCTTAGTACATAAACTGGGGGCAGTTACCCAGAAGGGTTGGATCACTGCTGGGTCGGGCTCGGTATCAGTGGTGAGTGGTTGTATTCTCTTCCCTTGTTGTTTCCCTTATCATCATTATTATTGGTGGCAGCAGTAGCGGTTTGTGTTATACCTCAGTTACTGCACTGCTCTTATCTCAACCCGTGGGAGTCACATTCTTTTGATTCTCCTCCCCATCCCTCTGGGAGCAGGGGGAGGAAGGGGGGGAGTGAGCGAGCAGCTGCATGGTCCTGGGTTGCTGGCTGGGCTCAAACCACAACAGCTCTGTAAGCTCCTTATGGTATTTGCTACAAGGCCTGATCACCAGAGATCTCTCAGAAAACTGCTGTGACCAGCCTGACCAGAGTCTACCATGTACTCCACTGAAAATCCCTATTTCCCCAAGTGACAGAGCAACACATCCATCGTCTTTTGGCTGTCCTTCATGACTACATAAGCAATGTTTGCTCATTTCCAAGTTGAAATGCAGGAGACTGCTGAAAAGCCATTCTTCCTGTAGCACAAACAAAATCAACTGTTTGTCAAGAATACCAAGCTCTGGGGCGGTTCACAAACACCATCTTTCCATTTCTTAACAGCTTGCCAGATCATTGAAATTCATCTGTAAGGGCTTGGAAAGCTGGAGCTCTGAGCAAAGTTTAATCACAGCTTGATCATGTCAGTATTCTTAGAGAATTATTTTTGGGTGCAGAACAGTATGAACTTTGCAATGTAACACAAAAAAAAACATATGCTTGTAAACACTAAATGATCAGTTTGAAACAAGAATAGACCCTCAATTATATCAATTTCAGAACCATTACAGAAGTTCAGCTGCTTTGTTTATGTGCCCAGAGTATTTTTAACATCTATTTATCCAGTGTGTAAAGGCAGGCAGCGTGATCAAGCAATCACATCCAAAGACAGCAGCAACGAGCTAGCTTCACTTTCAGCTGTCCATGGCAGTTCATGATACTTTTCTCCTCACTAAATGTAGATGCTTCCATCTAGTAAAGTACAGATTAAGAACTACAGAGCAGATACTGCATTAGTACTCTATTAACGATGGAAGAACCAGTCAATCTGTTACACACAGTTCGTGTTAGGACAATTTTATCTGGTCTATCAAGTTATGCAATCTACAGGACATATGTCTGGATATTAATAGCCACCTAAGAGAATCCACAGAAATTAAATACTCATAAATGCTGTAGTGGAGGCAACAGGAAACAGGAGCTCCTCACTCATCTAGGACAAGAAACCATTCTTTTATAGAACTGGCTGACAGAAGCCAAACCCCTGAAGCCAACACCTCAAGGAAAACATTCTGCTTAGACAGCTTTCTGCCTAAATTCCTCCACTTTTCCTCTGTTCTTTTCTATTACGAAACCAGGCTTTTAATTTCCATAAAACTTATTTTGCTGCTCACTCCCTTATTGATATCAAGGCACTGTAGTGGAGTAACAAAGGAAAGCAGCTAGCAGTAGTAGTAAAGAAATTAACCAAAGCATGCTCACACCAGCGTAGCAAACAGAACACGCATGGAATAAAGCAGCCTCGCTTTTTAACAGAGGGTTTTCTTCAGGTGTTTCAACCCATTTCTCCACTAGTTTTTTCCAAGTTAGAAAGAGCAGAGAGGGAAAGGGCGCAGTCTTTATACTGCTTTTTAAGCAAGCCAAGTAAGTGATTGGAAGTGCTCCCTTCCGATTTAAATACAGTGCACAAGCACAGGGAGTGCCTGGTGAGATACAATCAAAGCTGGCACAAAGCTTTCTGCCCAGCCTTGCCTTCTCATTAAAGAGCATAGCTGAATTACTGCCTCGTGGTCAACAAACATGAGCACGGTCTCCAGGGAAGCCCTGGACGGCCCAGCAGTGTACATACCTCAGGCACCAGGGCTGCTGGTCCTGCAAACAGACCTGCCCAAAGCCCCACACAGTTCTGGGCTCCACTGTGACGCATTAGCAGATAGCTCACCAGCAACCCTGAATTGATGAAGTTCTTTGGCAGTCCAAACTAAGTCAGCAAAACTCCTTCTCTGGTTGCACAGTTTAATGAAATGAAGGATGAGGTCGAGTTTCCAATTTAGTAATCCCTGTTTTCCTCTACTGGCACAGGCACTCATCTACAACTGCAGCAAATAAACTGTAGCGCTGACTTGAATGCAAAGCTGCTGAGACAGAACTAACAGCAGAACCTTACAAAACAATTAATTCCAACACGAAACTGAAACCAAACAAATGGAATTATTTCCATGCCACAGCTGGCCTTATGAAACAAACCATAAATACCACCCTCAACACAAGAGCCCATGCTGCTGCCAAGCCAGGAAGCACACAGTACTGACGTACACCTGCTTCTTCCTTTGACCTGCACAACATAACCTTGTGCTTCCTTCTATAAAACTTACACATGACCTCACATTACAGAATGTTCCATTTCCCTATAAAATTAAATCCTCGTGTTCAGAATGAAAACAAATCCTTCTCCAAAAATGCAAACCCAAAGCAATCTATGGCTAGTCTTGAAAAGGTCAAGCCACTGATCATAAATCCACATTTATGAATACAGTATTTCCTCAAGGACAAGCACAGCTTATTTTGTTCATTGTTTGGTTGAGGCAAACAGAAGATGAGATAGGGAACTGGGGCAGAGCTGTTATTGCAGCTTCCAAGTCTTCTTGTCCAACGAATGATGTCTAAGCCACATAAAAATCCCTAGAATTAGGTTTTTAGAACTGTAATTGTGGGACAATCCTCTGTATTATTCTACATCCAGAGTCTTAGAGACAGGATAGTGTGCTGAGAGGAAACTGTTTAACAAGAAAAGGGCATGGAAAGGGTCTCTCTGCTCTGCATGGTTTTACTGGGCTGTGGAGATAAAGGTCTAAAAGCAAACAGGTTATATAATAAAAAAGAGTAAATTAGCTTGTGACTCTTAATTCCCTTCATTACTTAATATTAGCACATTCTGGCAGTAACAATATTAAACCATGACTGCTAGTAATTTGAAGTTAGTCATATTTATATAGAAACAGCGCAGCACTACACAGATACTTACACAATAACTCTTCAACCTAATGAAGTCGACAGTCATGGGGATCGATTTGTCACTGTTTCTGTTCAGTGCTTTGATGTAGTCTAATAAATCAGCAAAGAATTTATAGCCACCCTTGAGTACGCAGAGTGCTACAATGTGGTGTCCTCCCATGCCCTTCATAATTTCTCGCGCCAGCCTCTCCGTCCTGTACAAAACCAAGCGAGAGTTAGCTGTCACAACACCCTGCATTAGCTCGCTACAGCAGCAAACCTGGAAACACATTTTGCTCAGCAATATTTGCCTACCACTTGGGTCATTTTTACACATTATTGGTCAACAAAGTTCCACTTTTCAAGGTTAATCTAACAGCAGTGCTGCCAAACGCCTTTGTTTTCATACATCGCACTCGGCCAAAACAAAGCTTAATTCTCTGAAGCTGATTCTCGCTGGGTATGTGACATGAAGATGTGTTTTCTCCCTCCACAGACAGGTTCAGCTTCATGCGAAGAGCAGCATAAGCTAACACAACCAAAAAGGCAGCAGCCCTCACTAACTGAGGAGCAGGGAAACTCTCAAATTGTAAACTAAAGAATGCATCTGCCATGTCACTATGCCAGAAATTTGTCCTAACTGCAAGACACAATACCAAGGAAGCAGAGCAAGAGAACACTGCACTGTTCCTCTGCAATCACTGCTTCTAAATTTATCCTGTCATTTCTTTTAGACGCCGGTACGTATGTGCTGTGCGCCAGCTGACATGAGATTTCCCAGGGAAAGGCTACGATGACTTTAAGACAATTCCTTAATGACATGTACTTTGTCCATTTTTTATCTTTACATGGACTTGCTGCACAAAGCTTTTATAGTATTTAAAAGCAATAATTATAGGAAGGTTTGCATCTAATCAACCAGGACCACACAGAATCCAGGTGCATTCCCGTTCACGAGATCTCCAGGAAGATCTTCCACAGCACATCATACATTTTGGCAATCACAGGAGTGCCAGACTGATACTTGTAGGAGCCAATGTCTTTCCCAGAAGGCAGGAGGAAGGTGGATATTATTTATCTACCACATGGACATGAGAAAGTCTAAGGTGATGGCGTTAATAATTCACTTTCAATAATACCCAACAGAAACTCAAGAGACTGTGATTGTTTTCAGATTGAACTGGCACACAAAGATAGGATGAGAAAGTTGGGGCTGTTCAGCCTGGAGAAGAGAAGGCTGCGTGGAGACCTCAGAGCAGCCTTCCAG